>PVIA01001390.1:0-285509 GCA_004024845.1 Tonatia bakeri
GTGGCAGACCTGTTGACTTAGATTTACTTGCACAAACAGTATTTGCTAAAGACAGGAAATAGGTGTAATGTATTTAGATGCCTCTCTAACCTCCTCTTTCCACTTTCCTTCCTCCTACGGATAAAGCCAATACGTTTCCTTGCTCAGAGAACCAACAGTAAGTGATAGTTCTTTATTTTAAAGTGAATATTGTATTATGCCAATATATTTATGCCTTGTCAATGGTAAAATGATAGAGTAAATTAATCTATGATTTTCAAAACTCTGTTGATAACTTTCATTGAGAATAATGACTTTGTTATTATCTTCTTTTTAATCTAAGAAAGTAACATATAGCTTTAATATCCCAAAAGCACCTAATCATTACACTTTTCAAATCAAATTTAACATCTAAATGAATTTTTTACCTTTTATTCTAAAATAAGCAATCGAATTCATTCCCATGTCTATGGCTTTTAGAAAGAATTATACTAAAACTTCCTTTAATGAAAAAATTTAAAAATATGGTTATATGTGTGTGCATACTTCTAAATGTTAATAACTTTACTAATATTCACATGTATCAATTTGTGTTAATATAGGCATTATTAAAGTGAGGATGGGAAGCTATTGTTAATAGTTTTAAACCCATCAGAATCAAAGTACAGTACTGACTATGAGATAAAAAATATTCTATTAAAGATTATCGGTATGAGATACAACTTCCTTCATGAAATGTACTCAACTAAACAAAAAAGAGAGAGACTTTTAAAGTGTTCTAATAAAAGGTCAATCTACTTAGGCAGCTAAGTTTGTATAAATAATTTAAGGATAGTATCTGTTTTATATATTTTATATCAGGAAGCAATTTCCAGACAGAGCTTTTCCTAATAACAAGTGATTCTGGATAAACAGATACTAAAAGACCACAGAGCTACCTAAGGACAACCTGTAAGGAGTTATTTACTTCATAGAGAAAAGATTTTACTTTCAAAAGATTTTATTAATGCTTTCCCCCACTGTGGCTGAATGCTAGGAAGGGAGATTGGGGATGATTCACACTGTTGCCGGAGAACTTCTGGAGTTGCCTTTTTTGCTAGTTAAAACTAAATACTGTATGATCTTACCTTTAACAGGAACCTAAACAACAAAACAAACACACAAGCAAAATAACCAAAAACACTGAAATAGAGAACAGGCTGACAGTGACCAGAGGGGAGAGAGAGAGAGGGGAGGGCATTTCAGTGGAAAAGGGGAAGGATTTACAGGAACAAGTATAAAGGACACATGGACAAAAACTAGGGTGGGGGTGGTAACAAGAGGGAGGTGGGGAGGACTGGGGCGGGGGTGGAGATGAGAGTAAAAGACAGAAAACTGTACTGAAACAACAATTAAAATTAAATAACAAACAAACAAACAAACCAAAACCAACATCTGCCTGGATGACTAACTCGCTGGAGGAGAATCAAAGGAAATTAAACTCATGACATGTTTCAAGACCAGAGTTACTTCTAATGATGTGTTGGGAGGTCAGCTGGGGCCCCTGATCCGAGCTCAGATCTGATGAAGGAGTAAATCTGGAGGAAGAGTGTCAGAACTCTCAGGCAGAATATAAATCCCACACTGCTAAGAATTCCAGTGATGTTTGGTAAATTCAAGCAAAGGGGAGATAATTCATCCTTGAAAAGGAAAATATAAATTGCTCTTCAGGAACTGTCAAGGCAGTTATCATCATTTAGAAATGTTTTTGGATTTTCTACACAATAAAATCTAGAAATTTTGTGAACTTTGTATAGTTTTGGCCTGCTTTCTATCCCACTGAGAAGTGGTGAAATGAAAGAAAGTGATCAGGATGAAGATTAAATATCACACTGAGAGTTTGAAAATGCTGCTTCAGATACTTTCCTGTACTGTGAGTTGTATATAAATGTGCCTATACCTGCAGTGCACACATCACACACACACATCACACACACACATCACACACACACGTTATGCTTTCAATGGCCTGCTATCTGGTCTGTGTTGTTTAAACCATTTCCATCCCCTCCTGCCAAACTGTCAGGATTTATCCCTCAGTTCTTCTGTTTGCAAGTTTATGGCGTTGAATTATTAAATCTCTGATCTGGGTACTGCCTATCTGTAAACTTGGGTATTGAGTAACAGCATCTAATGCCTAGATTGTTATGAGTTTTGAATGAGCCCAAACAGAATGCCATTGTTATGTGTGACTCACTGAGGTCAAAGCAGATGGCCCTGAAAAGTTGTATGTAAACTTTTATCTATTTATAAGTTGAATCCCTCTACATTCACCTTTATAGTTGATGCTTAAGAAGGATCTGATTTTATTTTTCTCCATGTAGCGAGCTAATTTTTCTAACACGGTATGCAAGATAACCTGTTCTTCCTCTTAAATGAATTTTTATACTACCTTTTTGGTCTGTCTCTTCAGTTTTCTGTTCACCTCCCTTAGTCCATTTGCCTGTTTCTACAATAATATCAAATTATTGTCAACATAAGTTTAAAGTCTATCTTAATAACTAAATATAAAAAGATACCCAAATTAACTCTTCTTATAAATGGTTTACTTAATTATTCATATGCCAATCATAAGTTTTATTGGAATTTTAAGAATTATCATATTAATTTAATTCAAATTGACATTTAAAAAATGTTTTTTCTAAGATTTTATCTATCTATTCCTAGAGAGAGAGGAAGGGAGGACAACAGGGAGAGAAACATCAATGTGTGGTTGCCTCTCATGTGCCCCCTACTGGGGATCTAGCATGCAACCCAGGCATGTGCCCTGACTGGAAATCAACCAGTGACCCTTTGGTTTGCAGGCCTGTGCTCAATTCATGGAACCACACCAGCAAGGGCCAAATTGACATCTTTATTAACACATACAATTTAAGAGCATGGAAATATCTCAATTTATGCAAATCTTTTTTTTTTAATTTTTTAAGTTTCTTTTTCTCACCCAAAGATATCTTTTCATTGCTTTTAGAGAGGGGTGAAGGGAGAGAGAGAAACATCGATGTGAGAGAGAAACATCAATCAGTCACCTCCCATTTGCACCTGGAACCAGGATCATACAGGACCCAGTATCATACACGTGCACACCAGGGACTGAACTTGCAACCCAGGCATGCACCCTGACTGGGAATTGAACCTGCCACCCTTAGGTTATGGGACAGTGCTCCAACCAAGTGAGCCACACTGGCCAGGAGAGTTTATGCAGACCTTTCAGGTCTTTTACTAGGATTTTAAAGTTTTCTCCGGAAGGATTTTTTTATTCTTGATTGTTTCATAGATGCTTTATAATTTTTGTTACTACTATGGGTAGGATCTTTCTTTAAATCTTATTTTCTAGTTGAGTGTGGCTGGTGTATGGTGATAGTATTTTTTGTAAGTTGATATTGCATCTGGCAAACTCTTTGATTATGGTATATTCTCTAGATAGATGACTATATCACTTGAAAATAATAAAATATTATTTCTTCCCTTAGAAGACCAATGAATATATTTTTTCTTTGTTACAGCTTTGATCAGGAACTCTCCACTTTGATGTTGAACAATGGCAGTGACATCAATCATTTTTTCTTGTCCCCAATATTAAATGCAATGCACCTAGTTTCATGAGTAACTACAATATTTGTTGTAGATATTTAATATAATGCCATTACCAAATTAATGACTTCCTCTATTTCCCTGTGTTCTTTTTTTAGCTATGACTGAGGATTGAATTTAGTAAAATATCTTTGCCACATGATTTTTTTAGTCTATTCATGTGATAAACAGACCAATGAACTTTTTCATTTTGAAATAATCTCGCAGTCCTGATACAAACTTTCGTTGATCATGATATTTTAATTGTATTTTTGAAATTGGTGTGTTAATATTTTGTGAGGATTTTTGCATGCTGTTTGTGAAATGAGCCTATATATTGTGTACTATTATTCTCATCTGTTTGGTGAACCAATGCCAGAATCATTTCCATTCACTGCCACTCCTCAGGTTACATTTTGAGGGGAAACAGGATTGGGAGATGTAGTCACACTATTTTATACTCACGTAACCCTAGGTGGTAGCAATGTAGGGTAGTCCACATGTCATTATTTTCATTAGTTCTTGACACTTGTTGGAGGTTTTTATGCTTTCATGAAGATATCCTGCAGAGAATTTCACAATGAGGGAGAAACAGTGATAGTTAAGAGCTGAAAGCAAGATTGTTACTGAAACTACATGATCAGGTCAGTCACTGTCCCAGGATACAACATCTTCTTCCACTTCATGCTCAAAACATACATACATCTCTTCATACATGCATACTAGAGGTCCTGAGTGACTTAATTCTCCCCTGCTTCTCTCACTGTCTTTTGATACTTTCGTGGAAGTTACACTTTCCTTTCGTTTCTCTCATTCCTTTGGAGTTCATGTTAGGGTGATAACCAGGAGCCTGCCTATATTGACGTTCGGACTGCAATTGAAGGCTAAAAGCTCGCATTTTAAATGAACCATTTTGTGAATTCTCCTCTTAAGAACTAAGCAAATTCTTGCTAGTTTATTATTTCAATTTCCTTATATCCACAAAATAGATTTTTAAGACAAGGTATGCTGGTATACTGTTTGTAAATACATAGTTTTTAATCGGTTAATAAGCAGCGATGGGTCATTATTTTCTTTTTCATGTGAGTCTTTTAAATATTGTGGTGGTCCTAACATCAGTGTGAGGAAGGAACAGTATATTGCAGTTTAATTATATCTTTTACATTTCTGCTTCAGAAAGACACAGCTTGCTTTTTGCTGTGGGTAGTAATAAACCATCGACACTTGGAACTGTACATGTTCGAAATCTTTGGATGTGGCTTTTCTCTAATCACATTTAAGAGAAATTACTAATCTCTTTGAAAAAGGAAAATTACAAATGGCAGAGTGGAAAACTGTGTAAAAGGAGACACTTGGTGACCAGCATGTGGCAAAGTAAGTCTTTTAAGGGAAATGATTTTAAAAGAATCTAAAGTTTGCCCCTAAGTAATAAGCAGAGAAAATGTGTAACTACACACATTTGAAATTCATCTATATGCAAGTAGATGACAGGAAGAAGCAGTTATCAACCTAATGTTTTCTAATGCTTTCTGTGGGACTCGATTCAATGAAAATAAAATAAACAGTATTATGTCAGTACCTGGCAAAGGAGGGTGTTGGAGCCAAATGCTTTGGTCTTCCAACTGGTGCTGGATCTTAATCGTATTTACCACACCTCTAATACCTCCCGAGACCTGTGTTATGTAGATCTTCCCCATCCTTTTTCGAAAGCATCACAATTGGTCAGGACAAAAGAGAAAAAAACTTTAGCCTCCACTTTTGCACACATGGGAAAGGACAAATACTTCCCACTCTAGGTACTTGAATGATGGGCTCCCATAATAGTGTGCTAAGGCTCTGAGGACAGACAGGAATCACATCTTGTTCAGTTGATCATATTCAGCAATATCTAGAGCACTATTCCAGACATATTGTGTAAAATTTGATGAATATCTGTTACAGAAAAGAACAATATCTGATTAACTTGACTTGAAAAAAAAAGAAAAAGAATCTGTCCTTAACTTGAAAAAAAAAGAAAAAGAATCTGTTTTCTTCTGTTGCTCTCAAATTCCACAGGAGGCCCACCCCTGGCCATAGCTAGAGAGATGGGGATGCACAAGGACATCAGCCTAACGGAGTCCTATGGAGACTCTGAAAGCTTCTGCAGCTCCCACCACTGAGCAAACAGTTTAGCTAAAAGGCATTCAAAAGAAAGTGATGATGGTATTCTGCCTTTTCTAAACACTCAGACTTGCTATGGGAAAACATCTAATGTACATAAAGAAATTGAGAGTAATTAGATCCTGAACATAATCAGAAAAAGTTTACTGGCTGGGCTTTATTTATTTATTTTTTTAAGATTTTCATTTATTTTTAGAGGCGGGGGTAAAGAGATGGAGAGAAACATGGATTGGTTGCTTCTCATAGCAGCAACCCCGGAATGTGCCCTGATGGGGAATCAAACCAATTCAACCCCTTTGCTTTGTGGGATGACACCCAACCAACTCAGCCACACCAGTCAGGACTGGGTGGGCTTTAAATGCTCCACAGGGATAACTTCTGTGTGTTTGGAGTTAGCCTGTGAGTTTCTTTGTAGACAGAGACTTTGAAATGTTCTTGAAGGAAGTGGCTACAATCCAAGTTTGAGGATTAACATGATCAAAGGCATAAAAGGCATATGATCAGAGGAAAGGATAATGAAAGTATAAATAGGTAACCTATCCTGATTAAAGTAATGGAATAAAGATTATCCAATGAATGATGTCACTGGTTGGGTTCCCCAGGTAATGTTCAGAAATATGAGACACAAGAAGTTTATTAAGGAATCCATTTGGGATTAATTCCCTGGGAGGAGAGTGGAAGGAAGTGAGATTGGACAAAGGTAAGAAATCAAGCTGTGATGTAGTCTCATTGTAGGTTTCAGCCAATCAACTGATTCAGAGTGGTTCTTAAGCTGAGATGATGTTTCAGTGCTGTCTGTAGTCGGAGTGGAGAGGTAAGGCCTTTCCGCCCCATGTCAGGCAGACAGAGGATGAGGGTGCTCTGGGAAGAGAGCATGATGTTGGACCACGTGGCTGTCTTCAGCAGACGCTGTCCCTGAGATTTATGGTGGCAACACTCCCCGCTAAGGGAGCAAACATCCCAAATGATAATAAAAATAGTAATGTTAATGGTAGGACATGTATGGACATGGTGATTTTTTAATGCTTTCAAACTCTTTAACATTATCTGTATTTTTAAACCTCATAAGAACCTTATGAGGTGACTCTATGTCCTTGCATTTTAATTTGACAAATGAAGACTGTCAATTTCATATGCTTAAAGATGAGCCAGGTAAAAGAATGCCGTCGACACAGTAACAACAGCCCAGGCTTCTTAGCATTTGCTTTGTTCTCTTCATCACAATACAGGAGCCAAAGATCGGGTTTGCTTAATAGGGAACCAGGTATCTCTGAGAAATAAAATGGCTCTTTTTAGCATTCAATTTATGTTTGCTATACAGAAGTAAGTTCATTGTTCTTTCCATGTTTTCCTTTTTTGTCTTCAAATTTTCATTTTTCTTTCCTTCTTTCTCTGTTCTACGTAAAAGCTACAATATACACAAAAATCAAACTTTTCCTATCATGAGTGAAATTTTAATTGTATAGAAGAGCTTTCATTTAAAAAACACTATAGAAACACCTACATAATTTGTATTCATTATAGAATCCTAATAGGAATGTGTTATCAATTTTATGATTTCTGTTTCAATGCTTTCCCTTCCCTTTTTAGTTAATTCAATGGCCATAATCACTTCATTAAAATGCCTACAACGTCCTTCATTAGTTCAACAAGGTAACATGAATACAAATTATCATAATGGGTTATGCTTTCAATTTAAAATAGACATCCTAGGAAAATATTTTTTGAGCTCTCAAAGTCTTAGGAATTTTATTTTATAGCTGAAGGTCAAGATTTGACTTAATTATTAGTATTTTTAAATTTTTTTTCTAATTTTCTCAAACATTTTGAGCAATCTGTTGGGTATTTATCAGCTGCCAAAAGATTTACAGTAATATATGACTTTTTTTTTCAAGGCAAAATATTCACTTTTTGAAACCTCACACCCCCAATTTACTACAATTAAGTGGAAAATAAATACTGAGGTTAAAGAAATTTGGTTCTGTCTCAGCTACACACCAACTAGCATCGAGGCTGTGAGGAGGTCACTTAACACCTCCAGGGCTCTGCTCTTCTCTCCTTGAGCATCACGATGCCCAGCCTGTTAGCTACACCAGGCTGCCGTGAAGTAACTAAGACAATTGGCTTGACAAAGTCAGAGGCACTCTTCCAAAAGTTAACAACTGTGTTGGAATAAAGATCTTTCCTTTTTGTAATTACTATAATGTAGACTCATTATAGGAAATGAAAAAAAATGTCTTATTTATCACACGAAGATAAACTCATGCTCTTGTATTTTTGTTTAATCTTGCTTGATCTTTACCTAGCTTTTTGTCTGAGTATTAGTTTTTCAGGAGAAGAGGATGAGGTCTTATTTCTGCTACTGTCCTTCAGAAGAATCATAATATACTTATTTCTAGATCTCCCTACACATCTAGATCATCAATACCCCTATAGAATAATTTTTTTCTGTTACCTTATCTTAAAATTGGCCCCCAAATCCCTATGCCATAGAGGTTTTGTCATATACGCATGAGGGAAGCGCAGCTGCCTTGAGATATGGATGCGGAGTGGTAGTCGGAGCTCCCCTTCTGTCTCAGTGCCTTGCTCACACACGCGCACTGGAATGCAGACCTGTTTCTCCAGGAGATTTCAAATTCCTACATGCTATGGACCTTGTAACACTCTTGAAAAGTAACATATCCCTCAGATGTTAAATACGAGAATCTATATGAGTCTGCCCAGGCTGCCATGTCAAATTACCAGACCGGGTGGCTTAAACTACAAATATTTATTTTCTCACAGGTCTAGAGGGTAGAAGTCTGAGACCAAGTTGCCAGAATGGTCAGTTTCTGCTGAGCTTTCTCTTCTCACAGCATTCTCACATGGCCTCTTCTCTGTGTGTGCTGAGGGGGGAAGAGAGAGAGAGAGAGAGAGAGAGAGAGAGAGAGAGAGAGGCAGCAAAGGTGAAAATGCATTCTCTGGTGTCTCCAGTACTATCACATCAGGGTTCATCTTTACATGCTCATTTAACCTTAAGTATCTGTTAAGGGCCAAAATACATATAGCTTCACAGGAGGTTAGAACTTCAATCTATCGATTTGGGGAGGGCACAAACTTTTATTTATAACAGGAGGCGAAGGATCTCCCATATGCTATTTGGTGGTTTTTTTCTTAACTTAATTTTGAAGCATAAGCATTTCCTTCTTACAAAACTATCATAAACATAATTTTGTGTCTAATATATGTTAATAAGAGAATGTACTCTAATTTATTTAGACATTTTATCTCCCTGTCATTAACACATAACAATTAACACATAACACATAACAATTAACACATAATTAATTGTTTTACCCTTAAAAATATGAAAGTGCTAAAAAAATGACTGAAGTTTTCCTAGTATATATTACTTCAGGATTCTAAAACGTTGAGTAAGTGAAGCAAAAATTGTCAGCATATGAAAGGTATTAATACAGATTGGGTTGGTAAGCTCTTAAAAGTAGTTTTCTGGCTTTAGATCCAAAAGAAGAGTATTACCTTTTTTGGAATTTGAGGCAATATAATTAAAAAATGGCTGGAGTGGAAATGAATGACACGTGGACAGAGCTATGGAGAGTGGTTGAAAGGTTTTTGGTTTTTGTTTTGTTAAATTGCTACTTCTTAGCAAATTTGCCTAGCATTCTAGGAATGGCTAGTTTATGAGGCAGAAGAAATGGCCCACACTAACTAGTAGATTGAAGAGATGTTAATGAGGGGGTATTTATAAAGATAAGCAGTGTTAAGGAAGCCAGCAAGGACTAGTGCAGTAGTATCCGCATAATCAAAACAGTTGAGAGCTATTTTTACTCCTAAATGGACAATGTGAAGAAATCATTCCTCTAACTCGAAAAAGTTTCTGTGTAGACAAAACTGTGGAAATAGGGTGGAATTGGGTGGTGTACCTTAAATATTTACAGGTATACTACTTCAAGAGCTTCAGTCTAGTATACCTGTTTGTTCTTTATCATCCCCATTAGAAAAGCTTGCCTCTGGGCCTGAATCCACTAGGATTCCACCAGCACCCTGTGACAAATCTGCTCTTGTTATGTTACTAATGAATTTGAGATAACTGATATTGTGTTGTTTCTTTTTTCTCCTCCTGTGTTCTTCAAAAGTTCTTTCACTAAAATACCAACGCAGGTCTTTGTTTTGTTTCTCCGGCGATGGCATTATTCCCAGTGGTGCTGTTTCTGGCTGCTGTGTTGCTTCCGTTCTTCCCTGCAAATGGACAGGTATGATCGACGTTGAAAATATTTTCAGAACAATTCAACCAACCTTGAAGGACAGCAAGCTACTAGATCAGTGTTCAAAAGTAAAAAGAGCTAGAGTACCTAGTGTATCACTAAGTGTGGTAGTACCTAAGCACATGAAGGTGTTGAACCTGAAATACGAATAGTGCGAATTGAGATATGTGTAAACATAATGCATAACAGACTTCAAAGACTTAGTTTAAAAAAGGAGGTAAAATTTCTCATTAATAATTTTAATATCGATTGCATGATGGAAGCTATATTTTAATATGCTTTAAATGTAGTATATATTTAAATCTATAATATATATAAATTTAAATATATAATATAGTCACATGTATTTAAGCACACAATATATTTATGTAACTATATGCATATACACATGTATTGTACATTTAAGTATATGTTTGTTTATACATTTAAATATATTTATATAAACATAAATGCATTTATAAATTTATTTATATAAATATGTTATATATTTAAAATATATTGTAAATATTTAATCTGTTTATTTTTTTATAAAGTGGCCACCAAAAAATAAAAATGACATGTGATGTTTTAATTATTTTTCTGGTGACACCTCTGGTCTATGGATTTAAAAGCTAACAAAACTCCTATCCCAAAATCTTGTCTAATGGCTGTTATTTAATCCATTTCAATGTGATCCCCACTGAATATTAACAATTTGTTTATCTAATCTCAAATTAAGAAAGATTCTTTACATACATCACCACATTTAATTTTTGTAGTTACTGTGTGAGAATAGTTATACACTTTTTTAATTTTAAAAAAGAAAATTGACTAGGAATATTAAGCATTCAGATATTTTTATAATTTTTACAATGATTTGTGTAAGGTAAGGTGCTCTAATTATGTCTAGTATGCTGCTTCAGTGTAACAATCCGAAGAGCAGCCTCGGTGCTTCTCTTCCAACGGTGCGCAGGCTTTTCCGATCAGAAGACCTCTGAAAGCCAGGAGCTCCGGTCCTTGCTCTCTGTTCCCACACCCTTCCTTGGCCCTGGATGCAGAAGATTAGCTAAGACCCCTCAGACCAGGGAATTCTGACACTGGGTCACACCTCATCTGGCATTCAGAATTAAAGTCATTGTTAATCGAATTTTCAATCTGAAGACAATATATTCATCACTAAGAGCTTCATTTAAGTAGTTCTGTCTTCTCAATTTCATTCCTAAAGAGTTCCTTTCAACGTCATTTCTGATTCCCTGTTATCTTTCTCACCCATCTCCTGATTTTCATTTATAAAATTATTAAAAATGGAGATACAGTTAGATCTTTCGCATAACTAAGTGTTTGCTGATGCTCTACATTCCCTGTGCCCAAAGTGGTTTTCTGGGCTCTCTCAATGTGCCCTCTTCTGTGCCCTAGAAAACACTACTCATCTCTCGAACCCCCATTTCACTTTTGTGAAGTGTGGGGTACTCCACCCACAGAGTCCCCGCACCGGTCGGCCACTGATGAGAATAGGTCTACTAAGACATGATCTGCTTGGGGAGGAAAGGTAGTTGATCTCTCAAAGGAGAAGGGCCTTGAGCCTCTTTGTCAATAGGCTTTTACTGGGTTCAATTTGCACAGGAATACAGGTAAAGCTTGTCAATCATCGTCGGGCAGTAATGATCAAACAATAGATAACATTCAAAGAACTATGAGGGCTTATTCTGAGTCAGGGTCAGCTATAAAACTTTGGGAAACAAACTCATTTTATGCATGGACCATTATCATAAAATTGAGGACATTCTGAACAAAGCAGTTTTCACAGGATTTTATGCATTTTTTCTTAGTCCTGATTGCCCTGGGGAACCCATCCTTTCCTGCACAAGGCTGCACCCACCTCCAGCATTTTTTCAGGCTTAAATTGGGCAGGGAAAGTAAGGCAGCCAAGAGATTAGGAGATTTCTTGCAGACAGAATAAGGACTCAGGCTCTGCCAAAGCCGAGGGGCAAGGGTCCACCACCCCCTTTTCCTATAACCCCTAAGTCCTTCCCTGAGGGCCCCTTTGTGACGGTGCCTGTCTTAGGTCATCCCTCCCTTGAAGAATCTTGCCTGTCATTGGCTAACCAGTCATCTGCCTGGGGCCAAGCAGGGTCAAGTAAAAGGAGGCAGAGGAGGTGCCACTGTGAGGGAGATAAGCTTTGTCTCCTTAGTGGCTTATTGTCCCAAGGTCTCTTACTCAGCCTTAGCCATGGAGGGTTAAAGCTTCTGAAACCAGGCAGGGCAGTTCCCAACAGTGAAGCCTTGCCTGAGCCCAATAAAGAAAAACTGATCCCTTCTGTTTTGACATCTAGTAGACCCTGCTGATTATTTTATTTGTCATGTGGTATTATACTCATTTATGCCATATTGTCTTTCTGGTACAAATTCTTTAAGTATAGACAGATACCATATGTAATTCATCCACTTTCTTCTGAACACTTTTCATATTTCTCATCACCTAATAAAAGCTTCATTAATGCTTATTTAAAAAGAAACAAAGATATGTCTATCTTCATCAGTAGAATTTTTACCTGCAAAAGAAGTTGGGATAAGAAGCAAGAAACAATTACTACTTCTTTCTCACAGGACAAATTTTGATACGCTTTGACATGAAACTATTTTAAGGAGGTTTTTGAGGGCAAATAGGACATACAAGAGATGTTATTTTGTGCTGTGATCAGCCACTGCTAATATTTCACATGTGAAGCCTTTCCAATTTAGGAATAAGTAGCTGGGAGTGCTCCAAGTCTGTGGATACACTGGTATGCTTGCATTCATTCTTGTTCTCTGTCTTTAGGAACATACCAGCAGTGGGAGAAATGGACACATAAGTAGATAGTGGTAATAGAATATGATCAGACCCATATTCTCGGTATTTGGAGAAATTTGCAAAAACTCACTATTGTGGGAGGAGAGAACTTATTCCAGAGGCCCTGTTTAGACTTTTCACTTCAAATCTTGCTCATGCTCTTATAACATCACATTCTTGTGTCAATTTAGGTCATCAAATTTTGTCAACCTTATGGAACAATCACACAGCTTATGCTACCTCTAAGCTTAGACACCCCTAACACCCCACAAAGATACACCAAAAATATAAGCATGTGATTTAATACCTTAATCATATTTCTATTACTAAAATTAATGATCAGCCATAATCCATTAATTGGCTGATTTTTTTCCCTCTGCATTGTCTTAGAGATGTGTTTAATATTATAACACTGCCTTTTGAATAATTCCATAAAATCTGCTACATAATAGGTGCAATCATTTACTAGAATACTGAATGCAGTTGGACTGGGCCTACACATTTTTTCTTTAAACACTGATAGCATGTCGGATCAAAGTTCCCCTTAAAGTCTAGATGGGCCACCTGTCTCTCCTCTTAGTACTCCTTCACTACAGCTTCATTGTCAATGAGAATGCCTTAAAGGTTCCCATCTTAAAACACTGTCATTACATTATCACTCATGTGTCTAGAAAAATCACATCAGGACATCTTTTAATACTAAAGTGGCATTTGTGGCCTTGGAAGTGTTTTTAATTGTCAAAACATGAACTACATCCACACTCAAAATTTAACGCTACTTCTTTCCTGTTTAAAAAAGTCATAGCTTTGGTTCAGATTCATTGGCAATGCATAACAATTAATATTGGTTTGAACGGAGCACCTGTTTCTTATCTTCACCTGAGGGCATGCCTTTAGATTTTAGAGAGGGGAAAGAGGGGAGTGAGGGGGGAGAGAAACATCAATGGGAAAGAGAAACATTGACCTGCTGCTTCTCACATGCCCCTATCAGGACAAAACCACAACCCACGCATGTGCCCTGACCAGGGATTGAACTGGCGACTTTGCCCTTTGTGGGACAACTTCCAACCAACTAAGGCACAACAGCCAGGACTAAATTGAATACCTTTTAAATAATCTTTGTTTTCTTGAATTAACTTTTCATTCAGTTGCAATTTTTAAAGGTTTTAAAAATAATTCTAATTTTGTTTTCCTTTAGGACACAAATTTTGTTGCTTTGTCAACCACCCAAAAGGAAGTCCAAAGCGAGATTGTAAATAAACACAATAACCTAAGGAGAGCAGTCACTCCACCTGCGAGCAACATGCTGAAGATGGTAAGAGATGATAACACAAGGAAAGTGGCTTGTGGAGCGGTGATAAGCACAGACTCCTAGTAAATAAGATTACTTAAGACATTTGTGACAGGAAGTTCTGTCTTTGTTGTTTTATTAAAGCTTTGTTATTGACAATGCATAAATACCTTTTTTCATTCCACATACTATTTTTGCTTATAAATTGTGTATCATCCTACCATTACATGTTCTGTTCACTAGAACAATACAATCTGGAAGAATTGATTCGCTATCATGTCCATTTCAGAGTTTCCCATCTTGTGAGTGAAATATCTCTTCCCCCCAAAAAATGTGTATGTAGAATGTACTATATATAATGTGTAATAATCTATTTCTATATTAATATATTTATAATTTGCATACACTTTTAGGGTACTTATAGAGTCATACAGCTCATTCTTAAACCTTCGCCTAATGTTAGTGTGTGCGTTCTGACCTTGATAACTTGACTTTTAGACACTTTTACCAGGCATTTTCTGTTCATTTTGATTCAAAACAATTTTCTAGTAAGTTCTCTGACTGCAGGCAGCTCTCTGTCCAGTCCCTCTCTATACAGTGAGTTGACCTATTTGTGATTACTGACATCATCCTTATTATTAATGTCCACCCCACCCAGGTTTCACCTTACACCCTCTACCTTTCCTCTAAGACATGTTTTTAGTTGGGGAAATTCAACTCTTGCTGATTTGAAGCTTGAAAGAACCCTCTTTACAGAAGAGTACACAACTATCTTACCACTGCAAATTAAAAAAAAAAAATGACCATGTGTATTCTGTGGTCCTCTGGCACAACCTTAGAAGAACCTATGCAAGTGAGAGATGCAAAACTTAAGCTTAATTAACTCCATGGGACAAAGAATAAATTATTAATTGTACTTTATAATGGTCAAATAACTTGTACATTTTACAGAACTATTTAAGTTGTGAAGGCAGAATTAAAACCAAATCTTTTGACATCCAATAAGGGGCCATTATGTTTTTCTGATCACTATTGCTCTTAATCTAGAATCAGGAATGCCTTTTCAATGTAAGGATAAATATAATTCAGGGTAAATAACAGACAATTCTGGGCCCATTACTAAAAGCCACATCTCCCAAATGTATTCTGTGGTGGGGGCAAGAGAAGGAACTAGGAATGAAGTAGGCCATTTTAGTATTTTAGGAGAAATAATCTCAATGGACCTACATGTTTATTGATACTTAGTTGAGAACCACTGCTATAAGTCTGTAGGTGTTCCTGCTGTGCTATTATACATAGATTATTAACTATCTTAGGTTTTATAGTTCCTTAGGGTAGCCATACTACCTAATTTCTTTAAGAAACAGAAAAAGACACATCAAAAAAATCTTTGATTATAAGGATATGCACATACAGAAAAATTTACAATGATATGAATCAACTACCCATCTCATTACAAAGTTTATGCTCCTTTGTGGTTTGAGTCCTTAAGTGCCTATCTTTTTCTCCCTCTTTCTTTTTAGACATGGGACAGCAAGGCAGCAGCAAATGCCCAAAAATGGGCAAAGAAGTGCATTTACAAACATAGTAAAGCACAGACCCGAGCAATCGGTATGTACACTGATAAACTTTTATGGAGTAGATGAAAAAGTGAAATAATAAGGGTCCATGTGTTTTGATGTTGCATTACAAAATTTTGTGGATAAATGTTGCTTCAAATGCTGCCTTTTTCAAGTTAAAGTATCTCTGTGAGAGAAATCTCTTGAGAAGCACCACTCTGTGCTTATGCTTTTATCTTTTACAAAAACTGCCTCACACGATATCACATTTGTACCTCTTAACCAGATGTTAACAGGAAAAAAATTTTCTTTCCTGTTAACTACTGTTAGCAGGAAAATAATTTCTAAGAAATGTTGTATCTGGGAAATTTAGAATTAGAATTTCATACATCTAACCCAGTGTCATTTTCATATTATAGAGTCTGTGTTTGAAAAAGTATTTATTTTTGGATTTATAAAATATGTTGAATTTGTCAAACTTTCTGAACTTTACTAAAAAATATTTAGCATTAGCATCTTTTTAATCTTTGATGACAATAAATCAAATCTTTTGTATGTTTTGGATTCCTCTTAGAATGCATACAGTACTATATTAGACTCAAAATAGCCTCAGAGACATGACCTCTACATCAAGGGACCTAAAAACAATGATATATCATATGTATGAGCAAGTAAACAAAATATTTACTGAAATTACTAAATGATAGATATAGAGAAGTCCAATTTGAAAGTAGTAAATAACTCACCTGTTTTGAAAATAGAACTGCCATTGTTATTTGTATTTTTGATACAATAATTCAATGAAATTATGGAGAGGGATGACTATATTCAGTAGAAGACTGAAACAAATAGTTTTGAAGATCCCAGTCTACTGTTAGCATCTCAGCTTCTTTCTTTCCCTCTTAGAAGAGTCATTTGAGAGTAGTTCACACTCCTTTTCAGTGGTATGTAGATACTATATTCCAAGTCATCCAAACATAAGTATTCATTTCAAGGTTTGAAAAATACATTGAAATGTTTCTGGGCTGCAAAACACTTTTATCCTAATTCTTTGAGGAGAAGTTGGCCTGTGACATTCTGATTTGCTGATGAAGGGGGAGACCCATAAACTTTGAAAATATCATCCCTCCTAGTGTCACCTGTTTCATACTTAGGGCTCTTAAAGACTAAGATTTTTTTCAAAATGTACACAAAACAACCCTAAGCATTTATTAAAGTTGCTATAAATGATAACTTTCTGTTAAGTGTGGGTTAGGGTAGGAGATGTGTATGAGTTGCTTTCTGCTTCCAGCAAGCTAACAGTGTGCAGCTGAGAGCACGGGACCAACATTCATAAAGAATTTACTATGTGAATGAATGTCTCTTGGGGGGTAGATGTTAAAGAAGGAGGACTTCATCTGTTCACAATCTGCACATTGAGACCAGCCTCAGTGTGTTGGGTACATATGGCTTCTATTCAGCTTACAGCTGATAAGGAACTCTTTGTGCATTAATCAGCAGTTAGCAACAACTATGGGCACTGTGTCTGAAGAGCAGTGAATCTAGACAGCATAGATAGATAGATAGATAGATAGATAGATAGATAGATAGATAGATAGACAGATAGATAATCTATGTATGTATGCATCTATGTATGTATGTATCTATCTACCTATGCATCTATCATCCATCCATCCATCCATCCATCCATCCATCCAGGCATATATACAGGTGTATATACCATTGCATACTTTTTTGCTTACCTCAGGACTGATCTGTTTCTTCTTAGATGAAAAGAAATGTGGTGAGAATCTCTTTATGTCAAGTAACCCTACTTCATGGTCACGTGTAATCCAAAGTTGGTTCAATGAGAAAGATGATTTTATCTATGGTGTAGGACCAAAAGATCCCAATGCAGTGATTGGACATTATACCCAGGTAAGGGAAACAAGTGAAAAAAAGCTGCTGTAAATGCCCTGAAAAGAAAGCCTCTCAAAATTTTGACTGAATCCAATATTGAATCTGGGAAAAGATCTCAAGTAGGTAAAGGATAGTCTTCACATTTTGTGGGTATTTCAGCTGTGAACTGTCACTTGTCAAAAGCCTGTCGGCTCTTGGTAGGGAAACATACTGCATATTTTTTGAGCAGTCTAAATGGATAAAGTAGTGAATATACATGAAAATGAACTGTTTGAAAAGATTTTCAATTCAATTCAATAATTTAAATATTTCCATAAGGTATATGTAGTCATAATATATCAGTAACATGTTTTTTTTTTCCTTTTTTATTTCCTATTATTTGTTTTTTGGATGTATCCTTCTCTAATGTACTCTTGGATCTTCACTTATGGGCATGTAGGTTGCTTGGTACTCATCTTTCCTTGTTGGATGTGGAGCTGCCTATTGTCCCAAACAAAGAAGACTAAAACACTATTATGTCTGTCACTATTGTTCTGCGTAAGTATATGCAGTTTTCAAATTTGCAGTCAATGATGCCATCAGCAACTTCATATTTTAAATTTATCATGTATTAGACAACCCAGACTGAAAAAGCATATTTCCATGAAGGGGAGAGATTAATCTTTAGAAAGCTTTTCTAAATTTGAGACACAATCAACTTCTCAGTTCGAAGACCAGCTACTCAATTTCAAGTATGATATCTGAAGCTTACTCTCTTATGATTAAAATTATTTGTCTTCCCTCTCAGTTGCTTTCCTGAGGCTTAGGGTTATGTGGAAATATGTTATATGTAGTTATCTAGATTTGATACTGCCAGTTTTTATTAAATTCACACTCTGGAAAATGGAAGCCTGATGTAAGTCCAAGGGTAAAGGTGAGGTGACAAACGGTACTCAGATGTTCTTTGTACAGATGTTCTTCTGGTTGTTTATCTAAAATACCTGTAGCATACCATTAAGAACTGATTACATCTTGGGCTTCAAAAGGTTTTCAGGAAATCCCCAATATATTTCAAATTATCAAGAAAAGGTAATATCTTAAGTCTTTGTTTTTAGAATTTAACACAAAATCTCTGAAGGAACCATCCAATAAAATCTTGATTTATAGCAGGAAATATACCCCTTCCTCAAGCAATGTATTTGACTTATCCACAAAAATTCTATGGATATAGTGAACATATATTTACAATATAGAGGTTACTTTCAATGTTTGAAACTCCTTGCTACTGGAGGGAGAGTTTTTCCCCCAAGCAAGCTTTCTACATGAGTTATTTTAAAACTATAGATAAGCCAGGTGAAGTTAGGTTCCAGTCTGAGAAGTATGAACTTCAGAGTCATTTTCCTGCAAGTACCAGTTATGGTTTAATAGAAAGGATTGAAATGTCCTAAGAGAATACACGCAAGCCCACTGTCTGGCTGTGAGAGGGGAGGCAACTAGAACAAGTTATCTATGGTAAGAGTTGATATGAATAACAAGAAAAGCAAGAGTGAAAGAACTTCTAAAATATTTTTATATATATTTCACAATTTTCCAAAAGCTCACGCACCTTCATAGCTATATTTTGTGCAAGGAGACTGAGATTCAGATGCATTGCCCTGGGTCTTTGGACCACTAGGTCCAAATGAAACTTTGACTCTGTTGTATTTTCAGATAATAACAGCCAATTGGTTAATAATTATCAATGAAGCACGGGCTAGTCATTGTAAGACTACTTTACCCTGGAGGTTAGCATTAATGAAACCTTTCCTTCTAACATTCCCATTTTTAGTAAACATAAAAACCTCACATACAAAAGCTCTAGACATTCAAAATCCTTCCTACCATATCCACCTCCCACAAAATACTTGAAAATGTCACTGGCCTGCATCTAGAGGCCAGAAATTATCTTGAAGCATTACTTTCTCCAGTTAATAGTATAGAACTTATTGATAATTAGAGTTTTCTTTTAAAAATATAAAATTTCACGTAATATTAAGTATTTTCCATAATGCAACCTTTGGTCCCCCAGGAGATTCTAGTATCTCTCACAGGGTGTCCAATCTTCTGGTGTCTCCACACCACACTGGAAGAAGAAGAGTTGTCTTGGGCCACACTATAAATACATTGTGACACATAATCACAAAAACATATATCTCATAATGTTTTAAGTAAATTGATGATTTTTGTGTTGGACTACATTCATAGCCACCCTGGGTCACGTGTGGCCTGCAGGTGGTGGGTTGGACGTTCCTGCAGGGGATGTGCCTCACCTGTAGTCAGCACCTTGAGGTGCCCTGCCTTAGCAATTTGACCAAGTCTACCGATAGATGAAGAGTGTGGCACAGTAAAATATACTCTCAAGACTTTAGACCCTGTTTACTCCATTTCAGTTGCTCAGATATGAGATTGTGGTCAAGGGAGTGTCCGTGTGAATTACGCTCTTACTTTGCACTGCTATCTGAGTACACATTGGGAATATTCATTTTTCAGGTGGCATGATTAAAATATTGAGTAAATATTCAGATATATATGATGGATGCTACCCTTGGAGCATAAACTGAGCTAAAGAATTTAAAGAAGTGTTTGACGTGTTATATTTCAAATTTCAGTGGTAATATTGTTGGCAGAAAATATACTCCTTACCTCCAAGGAACGCCCTGTGCCAGCTGCCCTAATCACTGTGACAATGGACTGTGCAGTAAGTTTGAAGTCACTAATTTACTAGTATAATTAAATGACCTGATTTTTCTTTTTAAAAGTTAGGAAATCTTCTGAATGGAGCCAACTTAAGCAATGCCTTCATGCACAAGACAACAATAAAATTACTCAACAGCATGTATTTAAGCAAAAATCTTAAATCATTTGGTACACATGTGCATTATTTGCAATGAAAGCCTATTGCCATAGGTAACCTAAAGGAGCATCTACCATCTAGGTGCATCTGTGACTATGTCAAACCCATTTCATATTGGCATATATGAAAATGTTTCTGTGAAAATAATTTATTGTAATTAAATATGAATTTTCTTTTTATCAAAGTTAATGTTATTATAGAAAAGGTTGCATTTTAAAAAGACAGTAAGTACAAATATAAAGGTGTGAGGCCACACATATGGCTCTGTCTGGACAGGCACACTAAATATAATTTCTTATATGCCAATGAGTTTGTCATAGTACACTCTTCATTTTTCTCATAATATAGTTAGAATCATCAAGTTTAATTGAATAATCATTTGCACTCTTGTTTGCTATAACTTTTATGGACTTTTAAAATTTCTATCAAATCTGCATAGGGTATTATTGGCTAACAGAAGCTTCAAAGCTGTTTTAACAAAAAGGACTAAAATTAATGTCATATATCTGCTTTCCAGTGTTGTTATGAATTAATGTACAAAGAGTTGGTATCTTTGTTTAGTTGGGATGTATTATTAGAATTATTATGAACAATAAAATTGACCTATTAACTAAAATTTTTACTTCTCAAATGCATTCACCTGACTCAATTGTAGCATTCTGAGTGAAATATATAGCCATAATTCAGAATATTGATTATATAAAAACTATAAATTAACTAAAAAAGAAAATACTTATGCCTCTGTGGAATACTATTTGTTAATTTTTGAATTTTTCTTATTAGTAATAAGTAGCCAGTTGAAAGATTTTAGACATGAGTGATAAGATCAAAAATGTGTTTTATAAAGAGTTCCTGGAAGTATGAAGAAAAAGTTGGATAGAAAGCAGCTGAGAGACTATTGAGAAATATGGATTCAAAAATAAATGGATGTTTTTACTGCATTAAGGTAAAATGAATGAAGATAAATGGACAGTTTATGAGAGACGGGGAGAAAGTAGAATAGCCAGTGTTTATTACCTGTGCTTTTTGAGTGCAGATAAAAGTAGAGGGAGTGAGTTCAGGTTGATTCCTAGTTCCTGGTGTGAATTGTTTAGTAGTGGGGAATGCTATTCCTTTGAGAGTGGGTCAATAGAGCTGGGAGTTGGGGAGAGATACCAAGGAAATGCCAAGCTTGTAGACAGGGTGATTAATCTAGTTTGAGATATGTTGAGTTTTTGGCCATCGAGTGACATCCAGGTGGAAATGTCCAATAATAATATTAAAACTTCTTTTTGTTTTACATTTTACATTTACTTTTTCTTATAACAACTCCTTACTCTTGAAAGAAAGGCTGATGGCATTAGAGTCTGGTGGCAAGAGTGCCCAATGTAACTTTTTGCGATGACAGAAATGTTCAATTTCTGCACTGTCCTGTAAAGTAGCCCCTAGACACATTGGCTATTGAACACTTGAAATGTAACTAGTACATATCACTGATGACCTGAAATTTCAAAGCTATTGAATTAATTTAAATTTAAAAAACCACATGGCTTGTGGCTATACTTGTGAATGGTGCAGTTTTAGAGAGATTTATTTATGGTAAATTCATTTTACCCTTTTTTCCAAGGGAGGAAAGTTGGTCAATTATTTTAGAAACATTTGGAAAAGCTCAGATTTAGAAAGAAATGATGCCTTAATCAGTGAATTTAACTAAGGACACTTATGTGCCCTTCAAGATATGAAACAACCATCAGGGAGAAATGAATGATGCCAAATTTTTTGCTCTATTCCCTCCTCCTCACTCACATGGGATTTATTGTTTGTGTTATTGCTGTGGAGGATAATGATAATGAAGGTGCTAATTTACTGTTTTTATTCCAGCCAATACTTGCAAGTATGAAGATGTTTATAGTAACTGTAAAAAGTTGAAGAAACAAGTGGGTTGTGACCATGAGCTCACCAAGGACAATTGCAAGGCTTCCTGCAATTGTTCAGACAAAATTTATTAAAATAAATGCCCAATACAGATGGAACATGGCTAAGTGGAGGAGAGCTACATCTACTTACACTTGACATTTATTAGCTAGGAAATCATAGACACGTTAGCTATAAATTTGATTCCAAATAGTAATGTCTTTTTTTTCCTGGATCTGTTCTTTACTTTACAGAAATCTCTTTTATCTCCAAAAGTGTTCACATCCAGGGTTTTTAATTCCTCACCTGCCATTCATCCTTCTTCTCCCTCATCTAGCTTCCACCCTTTTAACTAAATTAAAATAGTTCTTCCTAAGGTAACCCCCACCTTCATTTTGCCAAAAATCAACCTTCATTTTGCCAAAATTCTTCATATGCATAAATAGAAGATCACACCTTCCTGTTTACACCTCTCCTCTCTTAGACAAATCTTCCTTAAAGAAGAATTTAATATAATACACATAAATACTCTTTCCTCCAGGAGATAGAACTTAATCCCCTCCCTTTTGATTCTGGGCTGAACTCAGTGACTCATTTTCAAAGAGTGAAGTATGGAAAGGAAACAATATAACTACACAGAGAAATCTGGCAAATACCATCTTAACCAGGTGATCGAAGTTAGCATCACCTGTAATAAGTCACGTGGACTCATGTACCCGTTCACATGATGTGATTAGAAAGGCATTTCACTGCTGAGATACTCTTTCTAAAAACTTACAACCCAAGTCTTGTTGTGCCATAAAATATTAGGCAAACTTAAATTGAGGGGCGTTCTACAAACACCTCTGACCCGGATTTCTCTAAACTGTTGAAATCATGAGCAACAAGGAAATTTGGAGAAACCATTAAGACCAGAAGAAATGAAACAAGCACGAGGACCAAATATAATGTAGTATTTTGGATTGGATTCTGAAATAGAAAAATAATCATGAATGGAAAAATTGCTGAAATCTGAATAGACTCTGTAGTGTTTTTACTAGTAATATTGATTTCTTTAGTCTTTACAACTGTACCAGGCCATGTAAGATGCTAACATTATGGGAAACTGAAGCTGGATGTGGAGTATGTGGAAACCGTCTGTACTATCTTAGCAACATTTCTGTGAGTCAGAAAGATTCCAAAATAAAACATGCATTAAAAACAGAAAATCTGTTTTTCTTGGCTCCATGACACTTCATACATGTTCGCTAGATTGTCTGGTTATACTTTTTCAGACTCCTCTGGCCCTCTAAGTTTGAATTCTACTACTTCACTGCTAATGTCTTTGTCCTTTGAAGAACTCTCAGATAATTCCAACGATTGAGACTGTCAAATCAAACGCACACACTTATCCAGTGTCAAGCTCACTAGCTGTTTCAAGGATACTAGTCTCAAGGTAAGGCAAACAAGGACAGGCCCCAAGCTGCCAATGCAATCCCTAGATGTTGTTTTTGTCTTTTCTTTTTTTCAACACATTTCTTAACCTGTGAAGTGATAGACTTCCTAATTAGTCTAATTACAAACCTTCCCATAGACCGCTCAAGTACCAAGGATAATATTTGTACTCAAACTGATAGGCAAGAAGCTAAATCATCTTTTCTATACTCTCCTATCCAATCTCACCTCAATCCACCCTCCCTTAAATCTTATGCTCCAAATTCAATGATCTTATTATATTCTCTCAAGAAATTCAAGATTATTCTCAACTGGGAGCTTTTGTGTCTGCTGTTGGCTCTGTGTGGAAGAGTCCCCTCTATTATTTGCTAGACTGGCTCCTTCGCATTAAATGTCATTTCATCCAATGTCCCCCTGTTCCCTCTTACAGCTTCCTATACCTCCTTTCATAATAATCACCACAATGTGTAATGATTTATTACTGCATTCAACAAATATTTATCTGGAACAATTATGGCTCAGGTATTTAATTAGGTCCTTTGAAAATAGTGATTAACAAGACAGACCAAGCTCCAAACCTCATGGAGTTCAGACTCTAACAGGGCAGAGAGAAAGAAAACTAAGTGTTTGCAAATAAATCCTAATAAAATATAAAAAGTGGTAAGTTCTATAAACTAAAATGGGCAAGAGAATAAAGAGTGACGAGGATAGATTGAGAGGAAGAATGGTTAATTTAAATAAGATTGATACTGAACACTCTCTGAGGTGATGACATTGGATTATAGACACAATGGAAGTAAGAAAACAATAACAAAAAAAGGTCAGGATACTTTTATGCAAAGAGAATAGTGAGTGCAAAGTTGCTGAGGTAAGAATAAATCTGATATATTTAAGGGAATTCAAGAAGCCTAGAATGGCTGAGTGCAGTGAGCAAGACAAAGATAATGTTAAAAAGGGGTCAGAGCACAAATTTAGTCACATGGTGCCCTCTAGGGCAGGTACAGAATTGTGATATTACTATAAGTAAGCAATGAAATAAGTTGTAAGAGGGCAAAATAAAGCAAAAAAGTAGTTAAGAGACTCTTGACTAAAAGAGAAATAAAACTAAATTTCACTAGATTATAAATGGGTTTTTATGTATACGTACATATACTCGTATGTCTATCATATATATTCCACAATTAATTTCAGGTCATTTTTGTTTATATCATGACAGGAAGTGAGACAACTATTTCTATCTCAGGCTAGTATTACCTTATATCAAAGCCAAAGGCATCACAAGAAAAGGAAACTATAGACTCTTAATTCTCATAAACATAGATGAAACATATATAAAGGATTACACACTGTGACAAAGTAAGGTTGTCCCACTATAAAAGGTTGTTTCAACATTCAAAATCAATTAATGTGATATACCATATTAATAAAATAAAGACACAATCATCACAAATGGTGCAAAAATGCACTCAACAAAATTCAGCACCTTTCATTAAAACAATTTTCAGAAAACTAGAAATAGAAGGTAACTGCCTCATCTTAACAAGGAACATCGAACAAAACCTTCTAGCTAATGTTATACTTAGTGATTGACTGAATGCTTCTCTTTATATTACTTTATAGGTAAGTATACGATTATACTTTTCAATCTGGAATCCACTATAAGAAATGAAGCAAGGGGCAGAGTTGTACCACATGGTTCACATTCTAAGTTTACAGCGAATACAATAAAACAAAGGAAAAGAAATTAAAGGTGTACAGATTAGAAAGGTAGAGACTCTTTACTTGCAGATTAAAATGACTTTCCTTGTAGAAAATCCAAATGAATCTATAAAAAATAACTACTAGAACTAGTAAGCAAGTTTAGCACGGTCGGCAGATTACAAGGCAGAATGTGGAGCATCTTACAAATAAAGGAACAGGACAAGAATTACAGTGAGCTTCTCATCAGAATCCATGCAGGAATCCAGTTCTTCCAACTGTCAGGCATCTAGACCACTGCTCCTTTGGGCTCAGCACTCAGCTAACCTTGGGTTTTGCATGAGTATGTAGACACACCTGCACTGTTCCTGTCAAGAGGAAGTTTCCATATGCTTTCCAACATGTATAGGATCTAAACCTATAAGCTTTTAAAATCTAGATTTGCCCTCTATGCCAAATTTTTCAACACTGCTTTTTTGTTGTTTCTTCACATGCCACCCTTTTGTCCTATCTTGACTACTCTAAAATTAATATGGGAAATTGTCACCACACTTTTATTTTTCCCAACACCAATGTCTGAGCTCCATAAATCACCCTGCACAGTGCTATCAGGTCGCTTTCTTGAAGTAATACTTCATCATCTAATTTCCCAACTCTCTACACATCAGTGAAATTATCACTTTCCCATGTTATACAAGGAAGCAAATCTTCTTAGACTTCTATACAGAGTTTCCCCAACATTTTCTAGAGCCTATCATTCTGATAATATCAACTCACAAAACTCTCATTTGCTATGTTTTTTCCTGTTTTAACTACTTAGCACTAAACTGCACTACCCTGTAATGTTCATATGTACTTATCAATATCTTTCCCACAGGACTAGACATCTTTGAAAAGAAAGATGACATGTCCTTTTCTCTGCATTCCCTAAAAATCTAAGCTAGGTCAATATATATTCACAGAACTAATCTTTATAAACTGCCCCCTATGTAACCAATATTGTGTTAAGCTTTGGAAATATAGCAATAATCAAGACAAATATAGTCAATTTATCAAATACAGGGGTGGGCAAAAATAGGTTTACAATTGTAAATGAAACATAGTATTCTTATTTTATTACTAATGAGTTGTTATATTATTTTCCACACTAACAACTTTAAACCTACTTTGGCCCACCCCTGTACATGTGCATTGACATTATCTGTCACTACAATACTCAAGTTGCTCTCATTCTGGAATTATCCATGGGAACAAGTAATAATCTTGGAGGTATCATGCCTCCAAGAATGAAAAGTAGGATATTCACAGTAAATTACAGAGTACTATAGGATAACAATGGATTGTTTTGCCCTAGAAAAAGAACAATGTACCAAACAATTCTTTCTCTAAAAGATGAGCAGCAATTTCATGGCTGTAAGTATTTGGAGTGTTAAATTACTAATAGAAACAAAATATGGTGAAAACATAAATATAGCAGCAAGAGAGATCTGGGGATGGATTTGATAAGCATTTAGAAATGACAACTCAGTAGTTAACTTTGATTTGATGTAACCATAAGAGTAAAGCAACATAGGATGACTTCTAAATTCCAAGATTTTTTAGTCAGTTGTAAGTGAACTGAAATGGGAGAGAAGAACTAAAGTGATGTCTGTGCATTTGTCACTTGGAATTCTAACATTTGCAAAAGGAAAACAGCACTCAGCACCATGAAACTACGCAATGATAGGCTTGTGCCTCCACGAGTCTCAAAGGGTTGAAAGAAATTTCAAGCCTCTTGGCATCGAGTGTACAGAGCTAATGTGTGATGGATGATGATCCTTGGTTTGACATCTTTTGATCCAACCCATCTTCTAAGTAATAAATTAACTCATTTCTTTAAATCTTGAAAACAGCTAAGCACAGAGGAAAATGTGTCTAATTGATCTGCTCTCTGCAAAGAGAGGCAACACATCTTCAACCAACGCCCTATATAAACCTGCCTAACTTGAAGCCAGCAGCCTTGGATTAGGAATTCTAGACATTTTCTTAAAAGTTGTTCCTTTTACACTCCTTGAATTTCCTGACCACAAAACAATTATGGAAATGAAAAAGCAGGACCAAAACAGGAGGTGTTTATGACAAACCTGCCAATGCCAATTTTATCTATGTAACCTTGAGTGCATTATTCACACTACCCTGGCATTGCGCTGAAAATTTAAGTATCTATAGATTTTCCAATTTGCTCTTTAAATTCTGCCCGTGTTAACTCAGGAGACCTTTTCCGTATAGGGGCACCTCCCTTTCAGCCACACCCCAGGCATTTCACATCCTGATATATCTCCATCCTCGTACTGTTCAGGTATGTGAACAGACAGGTATCTTCCTCATTAAGTAATGGTAATGAGAGAAAAAGCAGAACTCTGCTTTTTACAAGGGAGAGTGCGTAGGATTTTCTCCAGTGCAGCCCTAGAGGGAGCTGGTTAAGTTGCAGAAAGAACTCGGTTAGCGGCTGACAGCACGCTGAAGGCACAAAGCCTTGTGACGTCGTGTGCACACGTGGCTGGCTGGGTGTTTTACATGCGCTGTAGGCGGGGCCAGCTGCGGCTTGTCTGTGGCTCCGCCCGAGGCAAGATCTGGGCGCTGGAGCCTGGGTAGGAAGTACAGCAGACTGGGAAACGAAATGACCAGGGTTGCAGAGGTTGGGTAAAGACAGGAGGGAAAGGTCTGTGAGATTTGTGAGGGGTCTTCTGATCCTTCATGCTTCTTCTGGCGCTCTGGTACCCATGGTTGTCTGAATTGATGCACAGGGTACAGTGTTTACTTGTGTTGATTAGTGCTCACCCAGCAAAGACTTCCAGCATTCCTCTTTACTTTTATCCTATAGAAACTGTTTACCTACCTTAAAAGATAAATCATTCTCTTCACAGGAGAAGCTCTAAGTCATAGCAGAAGCCTGGAGTCATTTCTAAATGTGGCCTTTCATAGTGTCAAATTGAGAACGTTAGCTCCTTATGTTTTGAATGCTTTAAATTGTGACTATTGAATCTTTGGGACTTCATGTCATCTACTCTGTTCCAGGAAAAGGCATGAAGACAAATAAAGGCATGACCTCAAATCTGTGTTTTAAAAACTCACTATGTGAGTGACTACTTACAGAATTCATATTCTAAAGAGTATGTGAGTTAGAGGCCTAGATAAGGAATTGGGAATCTTAAAAATATGCTGTGATATTCCAAGGAAGTCAACCAATGTAATACTTTTGTTAGTTTTTAAGTAAAATACCAGGACATCAAAACAATCTGATCTCAGAAGGCAATTATGATCTTAATGGTGAGATCACATTAATACAGTAAAGTATTAGAGAACAATACTAAACAGTTGTGTCAAATTTTAAGTTTGCAGCAGAGATTATTTGATTATACCTATTCTTCACATCCTTATTTTAAACATCCTCTTATTGCCTGTTCCAGGGTTGTGGAACTATACACCATGCTCCACCTGTAGACCCCCCAGCAGAACCATCAGATCCTGGTTTTAAAACACCTGCAGCAAAGGGCACAGTACTTTCCTATTAGTAAGTAATGAGGGACAAAAATGTCAGCCAGCCTTTTCAATTCTCTATGAATATGGGTTTAAAGGAATAAATATCTTTTTTTTTTTCTGTAAGTATATTCTCACTGAAAATGTTATTGCTGTCACTGATGCAACAAAGATGATAATAGGTTGGGTGAGTTAGGTATGGAGAGAGGGCCAGGGAGGGGTATGTGGCATTATGATCTGTTGAATGATGGGAATCATGGGTCATCTAATGCAAACCTATTGAATGATTGAGCTTTATAAACTCTTCAGGCTTGTGTATGTCTTTCAATGAGCTGATGAGGGTACAATAGCCAAGTGTCAGATCATTTTCCTAAAGTAAACAAGGAGATCTCTGCTAGAACTGGGCCTTAACATGTTAGAATCTTTGATTTGAATATACTGATTTTTTTTCTATGACACTTGGAATTATAAACACTTAAAAATACAAGTCTTGGTTATGGGTGAGTCCCACTAACAAACTTCAGGCTCTGTCCATGGCTGGGTTGGGAGGTGGAGGATGGAAGTGGGCTTATCAGCCATTACATTCTATCTAGCCAGCACCAGCAGCCCCGTGGTGGTGACAGCGATGGACCTGGAGCCAGTGAGCTCTTCGGAAGGAGGAGAAGGGGTCACAGTCTTGGGAGCTGCTGCCATGCAGGCATTCAGGGATGTGGCATGGCAAAAGAGTAAGGAAAGAGGTTTCGAAGATGTAGAGCTGGGAGTCACCAGGACAGAGAAGAAAGTTCCAAGGAGAGTCATCCACTTTGTCAGTGGTGAAACAATGGAAGAATACAGCACAGATGAAGATGATGTTCTTGGTCTGGAAAAGAAAGATGGTTTGCCTACTGTTGATCCGAAAAAGCTTACCTGGGGCCCCTATTTATGCTTTCACGTGCACCGTGCCACTACATCAACCCTCTCCGTGTGTGACTTTCTTGGAAAGAAGATTGCATCTGTTTTTGGCATGAGCAACCCAAGACACCAATACACCGTTGATGATTGTTACCAGATGAAGAGGGAGGAAGAAAAGGAAGAAGACAGAATGTCTGAAGAAGTAGAAAAACAATACCAACAGAATGAACTCCAGGCTGATTCCACTGTTCAGACAGATCAACCAGAAATATTGATATCCAGTTTATTCGTGAATCTCAATTTTGAAATGGAGGAAGATTGTGAAGTAATTACAGAAAGCAAACAAAATTCAGTCTCTCTCCCACCATAAAGTGAAGTGACTCTCAAACTTCAAACCCTAAGGGGGGTTTTATACCAGAAACATTCACATTCTCTAGTCAGTGGGACTTAATATGTTAGTTATTATCTGGAAAGGGGAAAATGTTTCTTTATTTTTAGACTGTATCCAGCAAAAGTCAGATCTGAAATTTGGATATTTGTGTTATGCCTTTACTGTGTGTAAAATTAGTTCTTTGGTTTTAAAATGATCTTTATAAAAAAGTTAAGGACATTTTACAGTTCTAACTTCCAATTAAAAAGAGTTACACTATCAAGCTTGTCTATTATTTGTTTTTCAAGAAAAAGATAGGGAAGTTGCTGATAAAGGCTAATCAAAGTTGATATTCCTAATCTCAGATAAAAATGAGGATCTTCTCCCTATACATTTTTATACTATATCTTTATATTTACATATCTAACCATTAATTTTATAGGATGGTTCAGTGAGTGTGTAATAAAAGGAGCAAGTTAAAAACACTGAGTTTTCTTTGCTCGAGAATAGCTTTATTTTATGGGAAAGGTGATTGAGTTCATAACACCCACTTTTAAGATGGGATTCCTTTTTTTTTAATGCAGGTTACTTAATCTTGTACTCTCTTTTCAGTAGTTCCTCAAATTAAATATCTAACTTTGAACATAATGCTAAAAATACTAGTTATTGAATAAATTTATTAATGTATTTTTTTCAAGTGGTAATGCCTAGTGATTATCCACGTGGCATCCTGGTTATGACCCAAGTAGTTGCAGGGGTGGGGGGTGGAATGGAGGGACAGGTAAAGACTTAATCCTTCAGAGGCTCACTGTTAATTAAATATTGTGCAAGGTGCCATGGTGGCATAATGAAGGTACTTGTCATTCACCATTTCAAAGTAATAACAGTAAAGTGGACAGTTTACCTGACCCAGGTTGGCCTTCTCTCTACTCACTGTGCTGTTAGCCAAGCTTACAAAAGCATAGTATGGAACTAATTTTGAAAATATTTCTAAATATGTGTTCAGTATCTGTATGACTTTGATTTATAGTTAAGTCGGTAAAGAAGAACACGTGTCATATTTCAGATATCACTGCTCTTAAAAGCCCCTTCACAAATATAGGAAGTTTTTGGAAGTTAATAGTTGCTAATAGCCATCTAAACAGCATTAAGCTTTCAATCTTAAATGTATCTATATAAAATACAAGAAACTGACAACATACAGTGGGCCTATTATGGAAGTCTGTTACCAATTAAGTGGAATTTAGAGAATTTATGAAAGATGACACTTTACAAGGAATCATTGGTTACACAGATTCATGGTGGGGTGATTCATGACATGTGATATAATCTTTTGGTTATGCGTGTAAACTCTACATACTTTAGTCCCTAAAGGATTTATCGTCAGATTATGTAATTAATGTCCCCATGAGTTACGGTTTACAGTAGCTCTACCACGTGCAAACCTGACGTCTTCCCTTTAGTTTGCTTTTAACGTCATTGGAGATAGTGCCTTCCACTCAGATCCTTGATTGTCTAGTGGAGGCATGCATATCTAAAGGTAATCTGAATCTTCTCTCCCTGGAGGTACTAAAAGAAAAGTAGGAACTTTTCTGATTATAGTAAAGAAAGGTAATGACTTATGAAGGTTTTATGTTTCTTTAATTTCATTTTATTTGTCCAACAGTGGCCCATTTGTAATGTTTATGTAGTTATACACTGTGGCTTAAACTTGTATATTTTAATTTATTCAAACTATAAAATTTCTCATAAATACAAAAAGTAAAATAAAATAAACATAGGTCTTAAAAAACTTCTAAAATAAATTGATGACTTAATCAAATAACATGCATTTATGGAAGATCTTATGAGCTCAGAAAATGACCACTCATTGTAAAGGGTAATAATGAAAATATTGATAATTTCCACTTATTGAGTATTCTATGCCATGCATTTTATTATGTGCTCTATGTATATTATGCCTTTTAGTTTTCAAAGCAAACCTATGATAAGACAATCCATATTTTACAGAAGAGAAAATTGAATCTCTGAGAGGGTTTCTCAGCACTAAGGTTTTTAAAAACTATGTTCTTCACCAATAAGACACAGAAAGTTGTTAATTAAGAAATAAATGTCACAGAAAGCTGAGCCACAAGAGTTTTACTTGGATTTACTTGGGCAACACGAATGTGCTAAAACAAAGATAAGTATAATATATATTGTGTGCTAACCTTTCCCCCACCTTCTTTCTTCTGTCAGATAAAGAAGGTACTTCATCTTGCTTTGAGAACCAAGTATAAGTGATAATTCATTTATTTTAATGTGAACATTTTATTTGTCAATCATTTTTATTTTTCCAATGGTAAAATTGTATATTTAATCCATCCATGTTATTCATAACTTTATGTTTAATTTTTACTGAGAGAATGATCTCAAGTAAATTTTACTCTTTTCTCAGTCTATCAAATTGAAACCTTGATGAATTCTTTACATTTCATTCTAAAAGAGATAATATAAATAATTCCCATGTGTATGACTTTGAAACAATTGAATGAGAAGTATCTTTAACAGTAATGTAAGAGTATGACAACCTATATTATATATATTTCAAGGGCATCAGTCATGTTCTTCAGTTTATATTTTATTATCCCTATCAAAGACAAGGTTGGTTCCACTATGATTCTACTGGTACCCTATGACAATCTTCTCTGGTTACATTATGAATCTGGGGATTGCAGTTGCTTTGAGATGACCACGATCATCACATTGCTTCTCCCTTTAGTCCATGGACTGATGTTCAATGCAGACCTTTGTTGTCTTTGACTTAGTTCCCAGCAATGGCTTTATTCCCAGTGGTGGTGTTTCTGGCTGCTGTGCTGCTTCCATCCTTACCTGCACAAAAAAAGGTAACTTGGAGTATAAAATCTTCCCAGAGCTATTCAAGCAACTTTGTGGGATGGCAAGGCACTTGGAGAGTAGAAAAGGGCAAGAGTGTCTGGCATATCACAAAGTACTCACTGGTTGCTCAGAGCAATTAACATCATTATCTAGATGAAAGTTTAAGCCTGTACTGTGCAATACAGTAGCTACTGTCACATGTGGCTATTGAACAGCTGAAATGTGGCTTGTCCAAAATAAGATGTACTGTAAGTGTAAGATAGATTTAAAAGATTTCATACAAACAAAAAGAAGAGGAAAATATCACATTAATTGTTTTTATATTAAGTACACGATGCAATAGTGTTTTAGATCATTGTAAATTTTGGCCATTCAGTTGGGTAACCCTCATAGAACAACACCCACATTTTCCTCCACCTTCAGACTCAAAGTCCCACACACCCACACATAAAGACAAACACCTGAAAATAGCAACACCTGATTTAATACTTTGATTACACTTCTGTTAATAAAATAAAAAAGTCAGCAACAGTCCATTAATTGGATGGTTTTGCTTCCTCCAAATGCCTCAGAGATTGTTTAATAGTGCAAAGCTGCCTTTTGACTGATGTCATGTAATCTAACCACAATAGGTAGAATGGATTTTCTAGAATTTTGAATGCACTTCCAAGGAGCCTAAACATTCTTTCCCTAAAATATTCTAAATACATTCTGTCTCTAAATACAGATAACCATGTTAGGTCACATTTCCCTCAAAGTCGGGATGAACCTTGAGCCACACCCTCATTCCCCCTGATGCAGCCTGATCAAATGTAAATGAGTATATCTTAGTGTTCCTACTGTGCACCTTTGTGATTTTAAATACTATCACTCATATATCATATTGAGTTCCCTTGAAGCTAGAAATGGGCATTTTTGGCCTTAAAGGATTTTTAAAATTTGTCATGTCATGAATTACATTTTCGTTCTCAAAGCTTCAAATTCCTCCTTTACCATTTGTCATAGCTTTGGCTAAGATTCATTAGCAATGCTTTGCAACTAATATGGTTTAAACTGAACACTTTTTAAAAGTGATCCTTGCTTCCTTGAATTAATTATTCAATATTATATGTTAAAAATTTCAAAAATGTTAATTAAAAAAAATTCTAATTTTATTTCCTTTTAGGATCCAGTCTTTTCTTCTTTGCTAACCTCTCAGGCGCAAATACAAAGAGAGATTGTAAATAAACACAATGAATTAAGGAAATCAGTTTCTCCACCTGCCAGCAACATGCTAAAGATGGTGAGAGGCAGCAATCTAAGGAAAGTGGTAGGGGCAAGTGGTGAGATCAGGAAGCTGGTACCTGGTGTTCATTACCGACTTCCTGACTTACAACATTCTGCTTCTGTTTTGCTATTCCATGTGAGCTGTGCTATGAGCAGGAAAGAAATTCTTTATTTTATACTAGTTAAATAACTTATCAAGATTGGGCTATAAAGTTTGGAAGGCAGAATTAGAGGCCAAATCTTCAGGCATCAAATGTGAACCTGTTACTTTGTTTCTTTGCTATTTTTTCCTAGTTTAAAATAAATCCTGTTTCTTTCAAGATCAGTGCCATCTAGGGTAAATAGTCCACTTTCCAAGGCATAGTCCCTGATAGCTAAACATCTCCTGTATGAAATCAATAGGCTACAAATGGTGTCAGGAATAATCTAGGCCAGTTTATTACTACTATTGAAATATAATTATAATACTTTACATGTTGGTCACTATTTAGAATAGCACCATTACTGAAAATCCTGACCTGTGGCTGCTGTGTGATCATAAATAGTCAGATATTATCGTGTTAGACTTTTGTTAGATATGTTACCTATAGACTGTTCTTGTGGGAAACTGGCACTGTGGCAGACAAAGACACACCAAACAAAGGATACTTTAAGACCTAAGACCAGTGACAAATAAATTATATATCTACAGAAGTTTTTTTTGAATCCTCCTGGGAGGGCATGCTTACAGATTTTAGAGAGAGGGGAAGGGAGAGAAAGTGAAAGAGAAACATTGATGTGAGAGAGAAACATCAATTGGTTGCCTCTTGTACACATACACCCTGACCTGGGGGCAAACCCACAACTTTTCTGCTTATGGTGCAATGCTCCAACCAGGGCTCTACAGAAGTATTGAGATAGAGCAAGTTGATCTACCAATCATATAATGCACATGCTTTTTTGGAGTTGAATACTTAAGTGTGTTTTTTTCTTATGATGCTTAGGAATGGAGCACAGAAGCAACAGCAAATGCCCAAAAATGGGCAAACAAGTGCACTTTACAACACAGTAATGCAGAGGACCGAAAAACCAGTATGTACATTAGTAGCCATTTGTTGAATAAATGAAGAAATAAAATAGCAGTGGACAAATAAAATAGAATGGACCATACCAGGGTCTTGCATTAAGACTGTGAATAAATGTTGCTTCTATTTGTCTTTTTGAAATCTAAGTACCTGTATATAGAGAAATATGATAAGTACCATTTTATGCTTATAGATGGTTCATGTTATGCAAATAATTTCTCAGTCATTTGTTCCTTTCAACCAGCTCAGGAATAAATAGGTCATGCATCACCATTTTTTAAATTTTAAAGATTAGAAAACTAGGACTCGACAGGAATGACTTACCTAAGAACACAACCTGAAGTAGTGACATACATTGGAACTTAACCAGGCTCTCTGATTTCTAATCCACTGCCCTCTTATGATATTGTATAGCCATTTGGTACTCTGTAATCTGTTGATTTTGTATTCATAAAATATATTGAATTATGTGGAACTGTTCTTGTTTTTTTCTTTAAAAAATACTAAACTTTTAAAAAGCAGGATAAGTATTTGGGATATGTTTAATCATTTAAAATTTTTTTAATAAGCAGAAAGTCAAGTATTTTATATGACTTTGTGCCTATAATGCATAGTGTAATATATTAGATTCAAAACACACATAAGACATATAAAGGATAAAAATACTGAAAGGGAAAACACTTGTATGCATAAACCTTACATGCAATATTTATTTACACTATCAAACTTTATAATGCATGATATCAAGCATAATATCACTATGTATAGGCAAGCTGAGTTTGAAAGTAGTGAATAATTTACTTGTAACTTCAGTAGAACTGTTATTGTTTTTATTGTTGTTGCTCACATTATAATTAAATTATGAAGAGAGATAACTGTATTCAGTACAAGATTGAAAACCAAATGGTCTTAAAGTTCCAAGTCTATGGTTAGAGTTTTAATTTTTCTCTTCCACTATTAAAGAAGATATCCAAGAATATTTTATACTCTAAGTAGCATATAAAGATTAAATTTCTAACCACCAAATGATAAACATTAAATGAGGGCTTGAAAAGATAGGGAAAAGTTTCTGGGCTGCAAGAAACTTCTTTATTTTTCTAATTAATTTTATTATTTAAGAACAATTAACATGAGATCTACCCTTTAAGCAACTTTAAGTGTACAATACACAATTGTTGGCTGTAGGCACAAAGTATTGTACATTTTTTCATCATTCATAACTCGGGCTTCATGCCCATTGATTAGGAACTCCCCACTTCCCCCACCTACCAGCCCCATCAACCACCATTCCACTCTTTGACTCTGTCAATTTGAGTATTTTAGTCATTCCATGTAAGTGAAGTCATTCAGTAGTCATCTTTCTGTGGCTCATTTCACTTGTCCTCAGGTTCATCCATGTTGTCACACGTTGCAGAATGTCCTCCTTTTTAAAGGATGAATAGTGTTCCATTTTATACACACATGTGTGTGTGAGTGTGTACCACATTTTCTTTATACATTTATCTGTCAGTGGACATTTGGTTGTTTCCACACCTTGGCTATTGTGAATGGTGCTCCAGTGAACATCACTTTGATCCTCACCATCACTTGTCTTTAAAAAAAATAGACATTCTGATAGGAGTAAGGTAATATCTCATTGTGGAAGTGATTTACATTTCTCTGATGATTAGTGGTGTTGAACACATTTTCATACACCTGTTTGGCCATTTTTGCATCACCTTTGAAGAAATATTTGTTCTATTCCATTGTGGTCAGTCTAAGAAAAGATCCTTAGTTTCTCAGGCAGCCCCCAGAAATGATAGATCCTTGGACATTCCATTCAATTCTTTCCCTCCCTAGGGAGAGGCTAGGAGCTGAGATATTTTTTGTCTATTCATTTTGTGCTGGACCAGAAAGAGAAACTGTGGCTACTGACAGCTAAACCCCTGCCTCTGTTTTCAATACCCTTGGGCAGCTAGATTATGCTAGGTCTTGTTAGCATTTCCAAACAGGCAAGTCAGAAGCCAGTCCTTCAGGCAAGCTCTGGAAATTCGAGGCATTGAATGTCCAGACAAACTTTTTTTTCCTGTGGGGAGAAGCAAGCAACTGTGGTTTTTGTCTACTTGCCATGTGCTGAACTGGGAAGAGGATCTGTGGCATCTACCAAAGCTCCTCTTTTCTTCCCCAGAGGAAAGACTGTGTCAATCCCATCAAACATCCAAGAATGGCAAGACAGATACCAGTTCTTTGAGTAGCCTTGGCAAAATTGGAACATTAAATGCACTGATCAACACTATGCCTCCCATAGAGGAAGCTGAGAGTGAAGATTTTTTATTTTCTTGCTCTGTGCTGAGCCAAAGAGACAATTATGGTGTCTCCCAGCCCAAGCCACCATATTGATTATCCTTCAGGTGACTAGCCTGTGCCTGACACTTAGGGCTTCAAGATGACCAAAACAGAAGTCAGCCCTCTGGGAAGTCCTCTCAGAAAAGTTGGGATGTGGGACACATAAACCAAATTATTGCCTCCCCTGGGAGAAGCTGGAAGATGGGAAGGTATCTTCCTGTGCTGAAAGTAGAGCTTCTAGCAAGTGTTCCATTCCAATCTCCCTACAGGCTTCAGTGAGTCTGGCTTCATATTCTACTATATATAGGAGCCTTGTGGGGTTTCTCACAAGGGCAATTCATTCACAAACTATTGTTGGATCAGTGTGCTGAAGGCAAGAAAGTCCAGGCTTCCTACTTTACCAATCTTGCTGATGTCATCCTCTACAAGGTCCTTCTTGCCTTACTCTCCTAAGGGGACTCGACCTTGTGACATTCTTATTTACTGATAAGGGAAGATACAAAGTTTTGAAAACTGCCAATCCTCCTGCTATCAGTTGCTTTTTGTTGGGGCTCTTAAAGACTGCCTATAGAGCTTTTACCTCTGAAGTTTGACACAAAATCATAATCATAAACATTTGTTTAGGGTTCTATATGTGAAAAATCTCTGGTAAGGGTGGTCATGAGGAGGAAAGAAAGATTGAAAGTTGGTTGTTGCCTTTTACAAGCCCATAATACAAAGCTAAGAGTACATGAGGCATTGCACACATGAAACATTTAGCATGAGAAAGAATGCATCTTTGACAATCCAGAGGAGGGAAAGAAGAATGAGGTCTTCTCAACCTATTCAAGTTTTGTATGTTGAGGTCAGCCTCATTGTGATAGGCAGACCTGTGTTCTATATAGCATTCTAGCTGATAAGGAATTGAACCACCTTTTTTATGTATTAATTGTAGTCAACATTAGCAAGTATGTGCACTGTAGAAGGCAACACCCTGGTGTTCATATAGTGGATTTCTTTTGCCATTGCAGCTATATTGCTTTTTTCATGATCTATCCCTTCATAGGTACAAAATGTGGTGAGAATCTCTATATGTCAACTGATCCAACTGCTTGGTCCAATGCAATCCAAAACTGGTATGATGAGAGCCAAAATTTTGTCTATGGTGTAGGACCAAAGAGTTCCAGTGCAGTTGTTGGACATTATACCCAGGTAAAGGGAGCAAATGAAAATACTTCTGCCACAAATGCTCTAATATAGAAAGCTTCTCTAATTATTTATGACTATCTCCAGTGTTTAATTTGGGGAAATGGGCCTGAATAGGTACAATATAGTCCTGGTGCTGGGCTGGCACTTAATCTAGAGCTGTCATTTTTTTCCCATGACCTGCAAAACTCTTGGTCGGGAAGTGCACTTTGTATTTCTGTAACGTGATATATGAATAAAGCACTGAATTTATATAAAAATTTAATATTTTTAAAGTTTGTGATTTTGTTATAATAATTTAAATATTTCTATGAAATACATAATTATAAACTATAGTAGTAATATTTCTCAAACTTTTATTTGGTATTTGTTCTTTAATATTTTCTCTCTCTTTTTTTTACTGCATTCTCTATATACTCCTTTATGGTTTTGTAGGTTGTTTGGTACTCATCTTACCGTGTTGGATGTGGAGTTGCCTTTTGTCCCAATCAAGACAGTCTAAAATACTACTATGTCTGCCAGTATTGTCCTGCGTGAGTATACACTTTTGAGTTTACATCAATAATTCCATCTGCAATTTAATATTTTTAAATTCTCATACATTAAACAAACCAGAATAAAAATATGTTCCAGTGAATGGTAGGAATAAATCTTTGGAAATGCTTATTAAAGGTGAGATACGTTCAACTTATCAAAGAAGAGACCAAGTTCTTAGGTCCAAATATAAAATCTGAAGCTCTCTTTCCTCAATTATAAATGATGTCTTTTCTCTCAACTGCCTTCCCCTGGGGCTGAAGGTTATTCCATGAGTGTGTGGAATGTGCATTTCTCTAGATTTGGTATCATCAGTTCTTATTAATTTCACATTCTAAGAAGGTGGAAACTTGATGATTAAGCAAGGGGTGATAGTGCAGGGATCACAAATTGTGATTTCTGCCTTCTCTGCTAAAATGTTTCCACTTGTGTTTATCAAAAAGCCACTTACATTTTTACCATCAAAATGATTTATTCTTTTGAGTTTCAAAGGTTTTCTAAGAAATCTTTAATATATTTTAGAGTCCAGAAAAAGTTAACATCGTAAGTCTTTGTTTCTCAGCAGTTTTCACACACATACACAATACATCCATAACAAACCATCCCATACTGTCTTCATTCATAGCAGGAAACATGCTGTTTCATCAAGCAATATGTTTGAAGTCATCCACAATGATCCCTATGAATATTTTCAAGACCTGATTTCAACATATCTGTTAGCCCTGATTTCTTTTAATGTTTGCAATTCCTTATGACTAGAGGCAGTGGGACCCCCAAAACCACATTTCCTATAGGATTTATTTTGAGATTGTAAACAACCCGGGGATGTGGATCTCCCGCTGGAGAAGTGTGGCCTCCAGAGCCATTTGCCAACAAGCACCTATTAAGTCTTATAAAAAATAAATGAGAAGTCCGAGGAGAATGCATTCAAACTCACTGCCTGCCTGTAAGAGGGAAGGTATCTGAAGTGAGGGGTGGAGTGAATAATGAAGGAAAGCAGAGGTGACAGAACTTCCAGAACACTTTTATGTCTGTTTTACAACTTTCCAAGGGCTCACACACATGCAGTTCTATTCTGTGCAGGGAGACTGAGATTCGAGTGCATTCTTGGCCCATTTGACACTATGGGGATTAGGACTCCCACATATTTTCAAATAAATTAACTGGCCAATGAGATAATGATCATCAGAGAGTTACAAGTTAGTCTCTGTAAGGTGATTGCACCTTGGGTATTGATGTTTATAAAATCTTTTAAAAACTAATGTTACTTTTGTGTTAAATATAAAAATCACACACAGCCTCTAGGAACTTACAAATTTCCCCAACTCTCCCTCCTCACAAACACAAACACCACTAACTACTTAAATATCATTTCCCTTGTGAGAAAGTAAAAAAATGTATATACTTGAGCTTTACTGTCCCTAATTCATGTAAGAAAAATTATGGTATTTTATCATTTTTCAAATATAAATGATATTGTAACATTGAGTATTTTTTTTTCATACTGCAACCCCCAGCCCCCCAGGAGTTTCTCCTGACTGTCTAGGAGATATGTTCTTCCCCTCGCCAGTGCATCGGCTGCAGTGCCTTACCAATTCGACCAAGTCTACTGGGAGATGAAGAGAATATTAAAATATACTCTGAAAAGTTGATATTGTAGTCATCCCAATTTAGTTGTCCAACCTGCAGAATAATGGTCAGGGAGATGGGTCAGTGTATGAAGCATTTTCTTAATTTAGAGTTTATCTGAATTACACACTAGGAATTATATTTTTTCACTTTTGTTAACATATCTAAATATATTTAATAATTGTATATTTTGTGACTGATGATACCCTTGGAGTATAAACTGAATAGCAAAGCAAAAAATATTTGACATTATGTATTTTAAATTTCAGTGGTAATAACGTAAGTAAAAAGAACACCCCTTACCAACAAGGAACGCCCTGTGCCAGTTGCCCTGGTAGCTGTGACAATGGACTGTGCAGTAAGTTTAAAGTCATTAACCTGCTATGATGATAAAATGTTCATGTTTTATTTTCTTTTTATGGATTAACAAATCTCATAAAGTTACTAATTTATATAATGTCTTTATGCAAAAGACAGAAAGATTCTTCAACAGGATGTATAAGTAAACATTTTATACATTTTACTAACCTACATATTTTTGTAATGGAAAGAATATTACCATATCTAACTTAATGAAACATCTACCATCAATGACTTCTGTGGCTATGTAGAGCTCATTAACTGTACGTACATATTTCTGGTAACTAGCTCATTTCATTGAAGTATGATTACATTACAGGTGGTAATTTGAAAGAATGAAAATGTATAAATCTATGGATGTGAATGACCTTATGGCTCAGTCTAGACAGGCACATTAAATATTAAGTTTCTTTTTTTAAGAGATTTTATTTATTTATTTGTAGAGAGAGGGGGAGGGAGCGAGAAAAAGAGGAAAACATCAATATGTGGTTGCTTCTCATGCATCCCCTACTGGGGACTTGCCTCCCGCAACCCAGGCATGTGCCCTGACCGAACCAGTGATCTTTAAGATTACAGATGGGTGCACAACCCACTTAGTCACACCAGCCAGGGCAAATATTGTTTCTTTTGTGCTAATATGTTCATCATGCTGATTACCACATTTTATAGTGTAATAGGAATCATAGTGTTTGACTTAATAAATGGTCACTGATCCTAAATAAGTAGTTTTGTGCACTTCTTAATGACAAAATCCAATGCACATATAATATTGGTTCATAGAACCCACAAACACATTATTGCAAAAGGAGATAATAAAATGTCATATATAATTTCTAAAGTTGTTATAAATAGAAGTAAAAAGTGTTGTCCTTGTATAGTTGGAATACCACTAAAATTATGAGCAATAGATTTAACTTACTCATTGAGAGTTTTACCTTTCAAGTGCATTCACTTTTAGTTAGCATTCTGACTGAATTATACATCTATAATTCAGAATATTGATGATATCAAAGCTATAAATCAAGTAAAGAAAAAAAAGTTGAATCTTTATATCTTGACTAAATGCTATTTGCTAAGGAGATTGAAATTACCCTATTAGCAATAAGCAGTTAACTGAAACATTTTAAACCAAAGAGTGACAAGGTCAGAATGACATTTCATAAAAAACTTGCTAGCAATAGTATGTAGAAACAATTGGATGGAAGCCAGCTAGAAAACTGTTGGAAAAACATGGGTTTAAAAAAGTGGATGTCTTTACTGTGTTAATGGCAAAATAAAAAAAAAAAAAAGAATGGACAGGGCTGAGAGACCAGAAGAATAGCAAGTATTGGTCACCTGTGCTGGTTGAATGTCGGTCAGAAGTAGGAAAGGAGATCAGATGGATTCAGTTCCCGGCCTAAACCACTGAGTAGTCAGAGAGCCGTTTCACTGAGATTGTGGGAGGGATGTAGGAAGACAAAAGCCAAGAATCATGAGCCTTGTGGGTAGTATGATGAGTTTATTTTGGGATTCGTTGAGTTTGGGGTCCCACAGGAACATTCAAGAAGAAACACCAGAAGGAAAGGGGGCATATTATCACTGTTTTACATCTTAATCTTCCTACAAAAATCCCTTTCTCAGAAAGGAAAGCATTAGAGTCTGAAGCAGTGCTGTCCAATAGCATGAAAGGATGGAAATGATTAAGGAAATACATTTTTTATTTTATTTAATTTATAATAATTTAATTGAAATAGCTACATATGGCTAGTGGCTCCCATATTAGACTTGCAGGTGTACAGAGATTTATTTATATTGATCTTAGTTTCTTTGAAAAGGGGGGAAAGTAGGTCATTTCATTTTAAAAACACATTGCCAAGTTCAAAATTTTAAGTGATGGATTAAACAGTGATCTCAACTAAAGCACCTTATTATGTCCCTCAAGAAGTGAAAAGCCCATCATAGTGTAAGAGATGCCCAGATACTTGTCCAACCCTACCTGCTATGCATTTTGAATGTATAACTTGTTTTGCTGCCACTAAGGAAAATGATAATAATGTAGCTAATCTGTTTTTCTTACAGCCAATAGTTGTGAGTATGAAGATCTCCTCAGTAACTGCGATTCTTTGAAGAAAACAGCTGGATGTGGACACGAATTGCTCAAGGAAAAGTGCAAGGCCACTTGCCAGTGTGAGAACAAAATTTACTGAAATACCCAACCTACGATGTGCAATACTAAGTGGAGAAGGGCTGCATCATTTAATTGACACATCCCAGAGGGGAAATTGTAGGCATGTTAGTTACAAATTTGATTCCAAACGGTAATGCATCTTTTTTTCTTGGATCTTCACAGAAAGCTCTTTCACACATTGATTTACAAAAGCAGCATAGTCTATAATGGCAACTTTGGACTTTGAGATAAACTTGGTACTTTAAACTTAATGAATCAAATCAAGTCAAAGATTTTTAAAGTTTTATAACCACAGGATTTAGATCACTAGAGTATTGGACTAAAACGAAGAATCATGTTTCCTGAAACAACTTAAAAAAAAAACAACCCTGTAACATCATTGTCATTCCTACTACATGATTTTTAAATGTATTGTGTAAAGAATGAGTTCAAAGGGTAACATCTACCTTTGTCTTATGGCCTCCTTTTTAAACAAAAATAATAAAGAACATATTAAGCAAACACATAGATGTGATTCTTTTTTAGATATGATTCTTGTACAATATTTTATAAAATTCATAATTGTTCCAGCTGGACTTAGCCAAGATCAATGTTATATAGATTAAAAATATTTGCCTGTAAAATTAAACTTGACCAAACAAAATTCTAATATCCTCTCTATTAGTTTAGTTGATAAATTTAAAAAATAAAGTATTGCCCTGTCTGGAGTGGCTCAGTTGGTTGGAGTGTGGTTTTGTACACCAAAATGTTGAGGGTTCGATTCCCAGTCAGGGCAAATATCTAGGCTGCAGGTTCAATCCCCAGTCGAGGTATGTATGGGAAGTAACCAATTGATGTTTCTCTCTCACACTGATTTTTCTCTTCCCTTCCTCTCTCTAAAATCAATAATCATGTTTAAATTTTAAAAAGGGCTCTGTTATCTGACAACATATACAAAAAATATCCCCCCCAAAATAGTAATAAATATTTTAGAGAGATCATTTATAAGTTTTTGCCTCAATTTCTGATTGATGAAACAACAAAGTAGATCCATTTCATGAATTAAAGAAAAAACACTTTGAAGACCTAAAATAAGTGAAATGTGTATGGATAGTACTCAGAAAAATATCTGTCAGGTCTGGCCAGAGAGATGGTGAACTAGCCTGAGCTATTGATGCCTCCAAGATGAAATAGATCATATAAATAATCTTATCCTCATTAAAGAAATTGAATTTATAATTCTAATGTTTCTATAAGAGAAAATTTCAGGCCCAGATCGTTTCATTGAAGAGTTATATCAACTATTTAAAAAAGAATTACTACAAATTATGCACAATATCTTTCAGAAAGTTGAATGAAGGAATGCTTTCAATTCACTCTTTGAGACTAGTATTATCCTACTACTAAACCCAAAGACATTAAATAGGATTTAAAAAACTGTAGAATTATAGCTGTCATGAACATGGATAGAAAAATTCCAAACAAAAATTAAGTAAATTAATCCAGGATTATAAGATAAAGATAATATACTCTAGTGACATTGGATTACCTCTACAGGTGTGGGGTTGAGTTAATATTCAAATCTAATTTGTTGCCACCATATAAACAGACTAAATAGATAAGCCATGTGTTCATCTCAATAGATAAAAAGCAAACATTTGACAAAATCTGATATCCAGTCAGATAAAACTCCCAGCAAACCAAGAAGGGATTTTTTAAGTTGTCAAAGGGAACCTATAAGCAAATGTATTCTTCTATAAACAAATATGTAATACTTAATGTTAAAAGAGTAAAAGTTTTCCCCCTAAAATAGAAAAAAAAAATCAAAGATATCCGTTCTCATCTGTATTAAACATTGTAGTAGTCCTGTCCACTAAATTAGAGAAGACAAACAAAGAGCATCTAATTGGAAAAGAAGTGGTAAAACTATTCTTATGCTCAGAAGAAATGATAGACATAACGATCAACCTGAAAACAGATACACATACATGGACAGCTGATTTGACAATGGTGGAGAGGCAACTCAATGGAGAAAGAATAGTCTTGTCAGCAAATGGTGCTGGGGAAAATGATACTTATTTAAAAAATGAACTTTGATTTAGATTTTGCACTATAAGCAAAAAATAACCCCAAATCTATCACAGACCTAAAAAAAGAACTTGAAAAAAATTTAGAAGAAATCATAAGAGAAAAATCTCTGAGAGTTCTGGTTAAGTAAAGATTTCTTATATACAATGTTAAAATGGTATAAAAGAACAAATTGATAAATTGGCTTAATCAAAATGAAAAAAGTTCTGTTCTTTTAAAACACCATTAAGAGAACAAATGGGCAAGTCATAGACTGGGAAAATTATTTACAAAGCATCTATCTAAAAAATAGACTTGTACCAGTAGTATATGATGACTCTCAAAACTCAATAATGATTTTTTGAAAACAACCCAGTAAAAATGGGTAAGAGACTTGAACAGAGACTTCACCACAGAATGTATACAGATGGCAAATAAAAGTATTAAAACATGTTCATCATTAGTCATTGCAGACATGCAGATTAACCACTGTGGAAACATACTACCCAGGTATTAGAATAACTAAAATGAAAAGGACTGACTCTACAAAGTGCTGGTAAAGTTGTGGAAGAACTGGATCCATCACACACTGCTCTTGGGAATATAACAAAATATTGTTATATAAAGATAACATGTCTACAGGTTCTTAATATGTTATATAGCAAGCATAGGACCCAGCCTTTCCATTTCTATATACCCAAAGGAAAACATATGTCCATGAGCATCCATGGAAAGTTTGTTTGTAATAGCCAAAACCTAGAAACAATTCAAATGCTCATTCACATGTGACTGTATTAGCAAGTTATAGTATATACATATAATGGACAACTACTTGGCAGATAAAAGGAATGAACTATTGATATTCCTAACAACTGATATATCTTAAAATAATTAGTAAAAGAAGATAAAATGTGCATATTATATGATTCCATTTACATAAAACTGAAAGCAAACTATAGTGACAGGAGGTCTTCAACTTTCTCATTTATAAAATGAATATAATCATTATATCCATTGTGCAAGGAATTTGCTAAAATTTAATGATATAGGTAAGCTTAAAATAGTGTTGGTTGCAGGGTAATGTCAGCAAAATGGCAGTATAGGAATTTCTAGCCCCCTAAAACATACTTTTGAACAACAATCCATATACCTAAATACCTTCACAAGAGGCAAAGATTTCAGGTGAGAGATTATAACACATGGGTGAAGCATAAGAATAAGAAAAGATATGTTGTAGAGTGTAGCAAAGATAGATTCACTCTACACATATTTCTGTCCCCGGATCCTGGGCAGCCTAGTGCATACACATACCCTTTTGTGCAGTAGAGTGAAGTGAGCACCCGACTTCACCACAGACCTCAGAACCAGCCTACCAGGTGCTGGGACAACTCCTGTGGTTCCAGGGTGTTCCCTAGGGGCTCCTGCAAACTAAGGCTCCCGGTTCACCCAGGGCTCATGGTTTCCAGAGATCCCAGGCAGCTTCTATGGTGCCAGGTTCCTGGCAGGCTGCTGTGATCCCGAGCTCTTGACCCTCCAATGTATCAGCCAGCTCCCATAGCAACAGGCTTCCAGTGGTCTCCTGTGAACCTGGGATCCCAGCTCACCTCAACATCAACTGGCTTCTGAGGCACTGAGAAGCTCCTATATAGCACCAGACTCCCAATCAGTCTGGCAAACCTAGGCTCTAAGCCTTGTCTTCAAGGAGTTCACATTGTCCTTATACAGAAAGTTCATATTCTAATGTGATCTTAACTCACTTGTTCTCATCACAACTGTATTTCCAGTTCCCAGCAGAGTGGTTCACTCATAAGAGGGTCTCAATAAGTAATTGTGGAATAAGTTAATACTAATGAATAGGCCAGCAAATAAGGTAGTTTATATGCGAGTGTCATAGAGAAAATAAGCAGGAGCACATAACAGAAAGAAGAGAGTGAGATATTTATTTTTCATTATTATTATTTTTAGTACTCACCCAAGGATATGTCCATTGATTTTAAAGAGAAAGGAAAATGGGTGGGGGGAGAGACATAGATGTGAGAGAGATACATCAATCAGTTACCCCAGCTGGGGATTGAATTTGCAATTTAAGTATGTGTCCTGACTGGGGATTAAACCTGTAGCCTTTTGGCATATGGGACAATGCTCCAACCAACTGAGCCACCAGGCCAGGGCTAGGTTTGGTGCTTAAACATCATCTTCTTTTTGGAGGTATAAGAAGTAATTCTGGGCTATATAACTTCACATGCATGATGCACATACTATATGCAGGCTCAATGTATCTCATATCATTGGGTACCACGTACCAAAACTGAGATTGTCTAGAATTAAGGAGGAAAGGTGAAGGTTAAATTTTGTTGCATGTATGAATTTTGTAGAAGTTAATGGAATATGTAAACATACAGCGAGAATATAACAAGTACAAAATTAGACCAAATGTGCAAAACAGCAAAATATATCAATATGTAAGATATTTTTTCTTGATTTAGTAAAATTATTTAAGTAAAAATTTCCCCTAAGGCATAAAATTAAGTTCAAGGAGTTATTTTTTTTTAATTTTTAAGGGCTAACATATTTACTTATTAAATTAATTATTTGTATGCTAGACTAGAAATACATGACTATATAAATTCTAGACAGTATAATAAACTATCTAGAATGGCAAAAATTTTTTGTCTGTTTCTCTAGCTGATGTGGCTCTGTGGATTGAGTGCCAGTCAGCCAAGCAAAAGGTCACTGGTTTGATTCCCAGTCAGAGCACATGCCTGGGTTGCAGGCCAGATCCCCAGTTGGGGGCATGTGAATGACAAATACACATTGATGTTTCTCTCCTTCTATTTCTCCCTCCTTTCCCCTATCTCTATAAATAAATAAACAGAATCTTTAAAACAAATAAATAAATAAATAAACACTCAAATTTTTTTTTGTAAGAGCAAACTATATTTCTTACCTTCAACTAAATTAGATCTCATGGTCTCAAAAAACAGTGAAATGAGATGCTGAGTCATTTTATCTTTTACTGAAGATTTCCAGGTCAAAAGGTAAATTTAATTATATCTACGCAGTGAAATATAGTTTAGAGAACAATAAGATCACAAATTGGCTTAGTGTCTACAAAATTAAAAAACACATGTACACATTATTCACTTAAAGAAGCAAAACTGCATTAATGAAACCACAAAGTATTCAGGAGATGTTGATGAAAAATGCATCATGAGAAGTCTGAAATGATGTAAACAAAATCAGAAAAGGATTCCATCACCTCTGGCAGAATACAGTGCAAGAAAAAAAAACTACTAGGATCACAATTATTCATGGTTTTTCAAGTTTTATTGCAAATAAGCAATCTAATACATTGACTCAACATATTCAATATTTTATGCATTATATTTTTATTAAACATAAGTTTAAAGTAAAAGTTTTAGATTTATGGTGCTGATAATTTATAAATAAAATAAAGGTCTTTATTGGTAGTTTCATTTTGAAAGCAAGGAAAGATTGGCAAAGTGAGATGATTTCTTATAAAATAATTTAGATCCAGCTCTGGTTGGGTATCTCTGTAGTAGCATCATCCCATGCACTAAAAGGTTGTGGGTTCATTTCCTGGTCAGGGCACATTAGCTAGGCTGTGGGTCGAATCTCTGGTTGGGGGTATATGGGAGACAACCGATCAATGTTTATCATGTCAATGTTTCCCTCTTTCTCTCTCTCTCCCTTTCTTTCTCTCTAAGATCAATAAAATCATATCCTTGGGTGAGGATTAAAATAATTTCCATCCACAATGGAGAGAAAGAAAAGTAGAATAAACTCATATGTTGTAGTATATTCAATAATTAAGAAGTAAAAGATTCTATTAAAAGCTGATAAATCCTCTAGAAAAATGGCAAATAATACAGGAAAAAGGCACTATAAAAGTATAATTACAGAGGTAGCTACTAAAACAAAAAGTAAAAAACCTTCTGAGCTGCAATATTTTAAAGAGCAAAGAAAGCACAATACATAAAGAAAGTATTGGGTGGGCCATAAAGTTTGCTTAGTTTTTTTCTATATGATGGATCTCATAGTGCTTAGTTGTCTTTAACTTCATTTGAAAAAAAATTGTTAAATTGTGACAGCTGTCATATCAGGGTCTACTAAAAAATCAAACCTGGTGAATATTTGTGCAGCCATTTTAATATTGAAAATGGAGGATACATAACATTTTGGGCATATTATGCTTTATTATTTCAAGAAAGGTAAAAACAACTGAAATGCAAAAAATATTTGTGTAGTGTATGGAGAAGGTGCTGTGACTGATCAAACATGTCAAAAGTGGTTTGGGAAGTTTTTTGGTACTATTGACATTTTGTACCAAATAATTTTTGTTGTGGGGATGTCTTATGCATTGGAAGATGTTTAGCAGCACCCCTGGCCTCTACCCACTAGAAACCAATAGCAAAAGGTAGCTGACATCCTCAAAATATCCAAATCAATAAAGTTGTTGGTGAAAATGAAAAATGTGTCTTATTTTACTGAAAAAACTAAACAGACTTTTTGGCCAGCCCAATAAATATAATGTAATGTACATAATAATCGTGTGTAATGTAAAATAGTATAATAGAATTGAAAAAACATAGCCATATAAACAAAAATGAATGGGTTCAAATCAATTACTTAAAAAATTCAATGTCACATAAAACAGAAACCAACTATGTGCTTTATTAAAGAGTAATTCAGAAAGACTAAGAGTATTAGCAAAGGTATTTCAGGGAAACAGAAAAAATAAGAAAGCATGGGCTAGGAGAATTTCAGTCAAAATACATAAAATATAAAAAAGAATTTTGTAATTCTAAAAGTTTCACCATATAAAAGTTATAAACACCTGTGAACAAAATAACATTAAGGCTGTCTTATGAGAATTATAGAAGATACAAAAAAACATAAACAGAAAAATATTAATAACAGAAGACTAATACAACTCTCAGCTCAAGAAAGATCAAGTAGATAAAAAAATCAGACTATAGAAGACATAAAAGGCTCACTAAGAAAGTACTAGCACTTACACTTTCTTCTCAAGTATACAAAACATTTTTTAAATGATCAATTGTTAGATCACAGAAAATATGTTTTATAAAATACAAATATAAAAAACACTTTATCACCATGTAATTAATAAATTATAAACAAAATTAAAACAGAAAAAGGTCTTTCTACCTGGAAATTTTAGAACCCTCTATTAAGTCTTGGGTGACTAGGGAAATATAAATAAAAATTATAAAAAATTTATAAAAATGATAAAATTATCATATATTTGAATTACTAGAACACACATAGATAGTGATAAAAAGAAAAATAATTATCTTAAGTATTTTTACCAAAAAATTAAAATAACTTAAATCCCAAACTCAAAAATTTAGAGAAAGAACAGCAGAGTAAATCTAAAATAAAGAAGCAAGTGATGGTCATAAACAGAAATTAATGAAACAGAATAGAAAATCAAAAGATATAATTAATTAATCAAAATTCTGAATTTTATAATTAACAAAATAGACAAATGACTAGGTAGCTTAATAAGATAAAGTAAAACCAAAAATTTACCAAACAAGATGACAAGGGAAAAATATCTATTAAAATAGATGAAATAGAGAAGAGAGAGGTAGGGGGGCACTATTAAAACTTCTTACATTTACACGATGGAATACTATAACAGCAGAAAGAAAGAAGGAGTTCCTACCTCTTGCCACAGCTTGGATGATGGATCTGGAGAGCATTATGCTAAGAGAAGTAAACCAGGCAAGTGAATGAAAAATACCATATGATCTCACCTATAAGTGGAACCTAATCAACAAAACAAACAAGTGAGCAAAATAGAACTAGAGACAGGGAAATAAAGAACAAACTGACAGGGAACAGAGGGGAGGTGGAAGGGGATAATGAAGTGGGGAGAAGGAAGGGTCATCAAAGAAGATATATAAAAGACAATGAACAAAGCCAAAAGGGGGTAGAATTGAGGGAGGGAGGGAGGGATGACTGGGATGGGTAGGAGTGGTTGTGGAGGAATATGGAAATGACTGTACTTGAACAACAGTAAAAAAAACTTCCATGTAAATATATTTGGACACCTAGATAAAAAATAACTTTCTAGGAAAATAAAAATACAAAAGCTGATTCTATTAGAGATAGAAGGGTTAAACTGGCCATTGTCTATACAGAAAAAGCTATCAAGGAACTATCACTTCTCAAACAAATGTGTGTATGTGTGTGTAACATGATAATAAATGTGCAAAGAACATGAAGAGATAATTCACAAAAAATACATTACAATGGTCACTAAACATAAGGAAGGATTTTTTAGTTCATGCATGATAAAAGAAATGGAAATTAAAGCCACACTTATACAACATTTTCAGCTTTCAAATTTCAAAAATCAACAATACATCCTAGTACAGTTTTTTATGGAAGGGTACTTGGTAATATCTACCAAAACTGCATGTGCATTTATTATTTAATCCAGGCATCTTTCTAGGATTCATCTTCAAATCACTTCTAGAAATTTCATAGTGTTCTTCCAACCACATGATGATTCATATGTGCAATATTATTTATTGAAATATAGTTTGTAATTGCAAAATATTGAAAAAAATTGATATAGCCCCCCCAAAAAGGTGGTTGAATAAACTATGTTGCATCAACTCATTATCATGCTATGCATCTTCATAAAGATAAAAAGAATCTTCATAAATTTGTATGGAGTGATTTCCAGCATACATTTTTAAATAAAAAAGAGCATTCTACTCTTGTGCCAAAAGAATGGTAAGTGCAAAAAATGCACATGAGAATGGGGGGTCTGGATGGGGTGTCAGATGGGGGTTGTATCTCTGACTATTCATTTTGTATAGTTTTAGTGTGTAAATTGTGATAATGTCTCACATATTTTTAAAAATAAAATATAACCAGCAAGGGTGGGAAGAAAAATCCAAAAATGGAGTAAAAAGCAACATTAAATGATATTTTAAATACATAAAATAATCACTGTAAAGGGTGAAAAAAAGAACCAATTCAACTAATGTTGGAATGCCAGTTTGGACTCTATGCCTTCTGTATTTAGGTAAACAAGTGTTCAACTCTAATAATCAGACTTCTTTGTTTGCTTGTTGTTGACCTTAGATGCAGATGAAACTTCTATGTATCCTGTGATTGAACAAATAAATACATATTGTAAATAATGGGAGCCAGTTTCCTCACTGTTGGAGAAAGGTTTTACACACATGAAAGGGGAGAATGCAGGAATAAACCTTGTGTTGTGTTAGAATTGGAGGTATTGTTATCAGTTGATGGTTTTTAACATGTAGACATAACTATAGCTACTAGGGAACTAAGCAGAGAGAATCCTTGCCCTCATGAATCTGTAATTTTTGAAAGGAGGAGGAAAGAACACAAGGGTTCCCAGCCATGAGGGACACACACTGTTCTTCAGGATGGGAAAAGTTATTCAGAGAACAATATAAAATGGAATACCAAAGAGAGAAAGTCAGTTTCACCACTTTTAAATGGAATGCATCACGGCTTTGAATGAAAGAACGTTCCAAAAAACACAATTTTTTATAGTCTGCATGAAGCATTCATTCTGTCACTGCAACACAGGCAGTCAGCAGTTGAGACAGTGGTGGCTGATGAGTGGCCGCTGGAGGTTCCCATGGCATCCAGTAGACAAACTCATCTGGGAGGTCTGGACTTACTGCTGACAACATGCTCACTGAGTGTTCCCAGGTGTCAGAGACCTTAGCAACACTGACCTGAGAAAGAGGCTGAGTAGGTGACTAGAGAAAAAGCAGATGCTATGGAGGAGGTGAGAAGATCTGTTAGTACACATAAAAAAAACACCTAGGGCCCTATGGGTACCCAGTAGTGATTGGGTGAAAAGTCTAGAGTTTATGGTTCTTTCAAGAGCAGATAAAGGGGAACACTACCTTTACATGTCCACACACATACATGTACACACACACAAAAAAAAAACAATTAGGGAGAACTATTGTAAAACCAAAGCCCCTGGTGTTGAGATACATAATTATAAAAGATACTCTCAATTTGTATTGATATATAGAATTTTAAAATGCCATCAAATATCTATTTCTTTATTAAAAATTGAGATGACTTTTCTCTTTTTTGATTAAGTGAAATAATGTATGTAAATATTTAGGAGTAAGAGATATTAATGATGCTTAATAAATTTTAATGAACTTACCTGTTTCCACTTATTGTTACTGAAGTTAATTAGAAATATATTACATTCCAGGTACCATGCTGAATTTTTTATATTCATTTTTTGCCCTTTGACTTCACAATAATCCTTCACCTACATCTTGCAGAGGAGTAAATGAGGGCAGGAGAGCTAAGGATCTTATCCAGACACAAATGGCCAGTAAATGTCAGAGAAAGGACTGGACATTTTACACAGCCTGACAAAAGCCTAATGCTTTTAAGCACTACACAATGCTACTTTTTGATCTAGACTACAATTAATTGATAGTTCGGCCTAAAATATTTTCACACTATTTAATTTGAAAAGAAAAATTTTCTTTAAGTTCTGAGAGAGATTACTCATTCTATATTTAGAGAAAGGTTTTTTTTTTTTTTTTTTTTACCATGTGAACCTCAAGACTTGTTGTGACTCAATCCTGCTGACTTCCATTGCTACTATCTTGAAAACTTGGGACCTCCGGCCAAGATGGAGGCATAGGTGGACGCACGGTACCTCCATGCACAACCAAGATAGGGACAACAACAATTTAGAAACAGAATAACATCCAGAAATGACAGAAAATTGATCTGAATGGAAGTCAGACAACCAAAAAGTTGAATTAGACCCATGCATCCAGACTGGTAGGAGGGGTGGAGACTAGAAGCCAGGTGCGGGTCAAGCCTTGGAGAACAGAGAGCAGAGGAACCTGGTGCATAAGGCATCTGAGGGACACAAGATCGCAGCGGGTGGACCCTGAGTGCACAGGTGGCAGCTGGCAGATCCCAGCCCAGGGGTGGCAACCGGCAACTGGCAGATCCAGTGAGGTGGTGATTGTAAAGCAAGGCAGTGTGTGCAACCCAGGATCCCAGTGCTGGGAAATAGAGCCTCAGGACATTGATGGAAGACACCTGTGGGAGTTGAGGTGCATGGAGTGACATCCAGCCTCACAGGGGAGGTCCTGGGAGGGTCCCATGGTGTGCACAAGCCCGCCCACACATCAGTTGGTACCAGAGGGGCTCAGTTTGTTTGGAGAAAGCAGCAGAGGGGACTGAAGTCCCACGGAGAACGGAGCAACCACCATTGTTCCCTCCCAACCCCTCCCCCACATACAACTTCACAACCCAGCTACTGGGGTGCCCTGCCCTGGTGAACACCTAAGGCTCCACCCCTCACTGTAACAGGTGCGACCAGACCAAAAGAGAGAGAGACTCAAACAGAAGAACAAATCAAAGCCCCAGAACCCATTCTTTTAAGCGAACGAGAGATAGCTAACCTATCAGATGCGCAGTTCAAAACATTGGTGATCAGGATGCTCACAGAATTGGTTGATTTTGGTCGCAAATTAGATGAACAAATGCAGGCTACAATAAAAGAAATGAAGGAAAATGCACAGGGAACCAATAGTGATGGGAAGGAAACTGGGACTCAAAACAATAGAGTGGACCAGAAGGAAGAAAGAAACAACCAAGCACAAAAGAATGGAGAAATATGAATTCAGAAAAATGAGAAGCTTAGGAACCTCCAGGACAGCTTTAAATGATCCATCATCTGAATTATAGGGGTACCAGAAGGAGAAGAGGAAGAGCAATAGATTGAAAACTTATTTGAACAAATAATAAAGGAGAACTTCCCCATTCTGGCAAAGAAAATAGACTTCCAGGGAGTCTAGGAAGCTCAGAGAGTCCCAAAGAAGTTGGACCCAAGAAGGAACACACCAAAACGCATCATAATTACATTAGCCAAGGTAAAAATGAAGGAGAGAATCCTAGAAGCAGCAAGAGACAAGGAGACAGTAACCTACAAAGGAATTAACATCAGACTGTCAGCTGATTTCTCAAAAGAGACCTTACAGGCAAGAAGGGACTGGAAAGAAGTATTCTAAGTCATGAAAGGCAAGGACCTACATCCAAGATTGCTCTATCCAGCAAAGCTTTCATTTAAAATGGAAGGGCAGATAAAGTGCTTCTCAGATAAGATCAAGTTAAAGGAGTTCATCATCACCAAGCCCTTATTTTATGAAATGTTAAAGGGACTTATCTAAGAAGAAGAAGATAAAAAAATGTATAGTAAAATGACAGCAAACTCACAATTATTAACAGTCACACCTAAAACGAAACCAAAAGAAACTAAGCAAACGACTAGAACAGGAACAGAACCACAGAAAGGGAGATCACATGGAGGGTTAGCAACAGGGAAGTGGGAAGAAGAGAGAATAGGAAAAGGTACAGAGAATAAGTAGCATAGATGGTAGGTAGAAAATAGACAGGGGCAGGGCAAGAATAGTATGGGAAATGTAGACGCTAAAGAACTTATGACACACGGACATGAACTAAAGTGGGGAATGTGGGTGGGAGAGAGTGTACAGCATGGAGGGGAGTGAAGGGGGGAAATGGGACAACTGTAATAGCATAATCAATAAAATATATTTAAAAAAAACTTGGTCTATAATTATTTTTTTAAATGACAAGAAATAGATTAAAACCTGAAGAGGACTAATGGGGTTGGAATATGAGAAAGTCTTCCGCATGCTGGCTACATAGCTATACACATATGGAGAATTTAAATCAGCTACAGACTCTCAAGTTTTTGCACTGTGTTGTATACAAGCTATGCCTCAATTTTAAAACAATACACAGATGCAGAGAAGAAGGAAGGGAGGGAGGGGAAAAAAGTAAAAGTTAAGAAAAGAAAAATGATGAAATCAATTACCATGATATGGTATGGAAGCACAGGTTTGGGAAGAAAATTAGATACAAAATAAATAAAAAATAAAGTTAAAATTAAAATTAAAAACAAAGAAGAAAGTGGATGTATGGAGTGGTAGTTGAATTTCTGAAAAACACAACAAAACAAAATTGGGACTCATCACTGTATAGATGTTACTTCAAGTCATGGTACTCCACTGGATTCTTAAAGAGTGAGTGAAGCAATATGCTAAATCCCAGAATATGTTGAAGTTTGTGAATATAAGATGCAAAGATCTACCAAACGTGTCAAAAGTTACTGTCTAACTTCTATTTTTACTTTTTTTCTATCAAAGGGATGAATCTTTAAACTCTACACCTCAGCATCATCATCTGAAAGAGGAAAAGAATAATTTAATCTGTGAGGAGACCATTACAAATCTTCTATGGGCTTGGGGAATATGGAAAACTCTTCAAGTTATCATGAAATAAATATCAGTTAACCTGAAAAATGACAAACGAAAGCAATGTATGGTGACTAATATATATCAAATGAAAGAACCAAAATTATCACAAAAGAGTAATAATGTGTGGGAAATATCTACAATTTAAAGTATTTTTTCTTTTACTTTTTAGCAACCTTGAGCCACGACTTTATATATAAAACGGAGTAAAACATAGATCAGTAGTTTTTTAAAACTTGTGTGAGACTAAATTTCTCTTTTTGATAATGCATGGTTATAAATGAAGATTGACCACATTTTATAAAACTCTGTGTGCCTGTAGTTCATCTATATGTTCAACAGAATTTTACTAAATTCTTATTAAAACATGAGAACAATTTGCAACTGTAATGGGTACTTACAAGAGGTTGAAAAACTGCTGAATAGAAGAAAGATGTCAATCTACAGTTCATATTGGCTTTGTTCTGCACAAAATCCTGACCTTGATTGGATACTGTTAACCAGTGTTTCCCTTGACGTCTATGGGAGTAGGCAATTAGGCAATGCATTGAGCAACCTCTCAGGAATTTGTAAATAAAATTCAATTTCTTAGTTAAACCAAGTGATGTTATCAACTTCAGATGAAATGTTTGGAAAGTCCCAAAACTACAGTCAAGGTAACCTAGATCTGCTTCGCTAGGGATAAGATTAGAATATAATTGCAATTTATTAAACGGAAACTTAATTAGAAAAGACTGTGTAATTGGAAAGGGCAGGCCACTGTAAGACTGTTCTTCAAAGAGCTCTCCCTGAACCAGTACCACCAACATCACATGGAAACTTGGTAAAATGTGTGGAGTCAGAAACAGGGATGAGACTCAGAAATATATGTTTTAACATGTCCCCCACTGAGATGCTCTGAAGTTTCAGACTGCCTGTCCTGTGGTGCAGGACAGGGAAGGCAGACACTGCATTTGGCAGACCCAATGTAGTCACGAGCTCTTTTAGCAGCCTCATCATGACTTGAATGAAATGCTTCTCAAAAGTCTTTACCTTTGCTCTCATTTTGTGTGCAAAAAAATACATTTTTTATTGTATGTTTGGCCTTCTAGTGACTTTGTCAGTGCGAAGAAGGAGCCCTTAAAGGGGATACAATCAGACTAATCTTGGACAGAGAGTTAACATTTTAAGTGACAGAATCAAGGGCAGCATGTTAAAAAATCACCTGTAGAAGAACAGGTTCAGCAATACTTTGTGCATGAGTATCTTGTTTGAAAAAGACCTAGAGCTTTTCATTAATTACATATGTGACGTGAGAACAATATGACGGCACACTACTAATGTGCTGTCACCAGCCTCAAGTGCATGTAGAGGAAAATGTTCACTCGAAGCAAATAAAAGGCCTGTTCTACTGTGCATGGTGAAGAACACAACCAGAACATTACAACATTCTATTCTTTTCTGATGTCGACTTTCAACGGGGTATTGAAACTGCCGTCCAAAGGACAGTGTAAAGGAGGTAAGGTATATTAAAACCTATCATCCAGCAGACATCCCTCAGAGCCATCGGTCACCAATCCTGTAGCAGCTCACATCCATGAGCATGGCTGCCTGTCACTTAATGATTATTCCTGGGAGTCAGAGACATTCTTATGGTTTGGGCACTATGGAAAGTTAGTGGCCACCTGTCTCCCTTTGCAAGTAACAATCTTGGTCGAACAGATGAAAGTGGGAAAGGTGGTGACTTGATGTTGTTTCTGCTTCAAGTGCGGTAATCAGAACATGTGGGCAGGCTGGCTATCACAGGAAAACATGTGGCATTGAGCTCAGACTGGAGATTCTCTTCTCTTACTTCCCTCACTTTAAATCCTCACACTATCATGCTTGCCCCTTCACAATTGCAAATGTCTTAGCCATAAAGAAAAAACAGAAGGTGGGGGCAGAGGGAGCTAGTTATAAAAAGCATATTCCCAGAAGTGGGATCGCTGGGTCAAAAGTCAGGTCCATTTTTAATTTTTTGAGATATCTCCATACTGCTTTCCACAGTGGCTGCACCTGTCTGCATTCCCACCAACAGTGCAAAAGTGTTCCCTTTTCTCCACCTCCTCATCAGCACCTTTTCTTGGTTGATTTACTGATGATAGCCAAACAGATGGCCAAGAGACGTGAAAAGATGCTCAACATCGCTAATCTTCAGAGAAATGCAAATTAAAACCACAATGAGATATCTCACACCTGACAGAATGGCGATCCAGTCAAGCTATTTAAAAAAAAATCAAAGCCGTCATATCTCCCGTATTGTTTACCCCATCGCTAGATTTCCTTTCAATATAAGCTTAGTAACTAAGCTTATCCCATCTCTTGTCTGTTAATCATTTGTTCTTAGCCCACAGGTGCTTTTTCCAGAACTGTTCACTGTTGCTATCTTTGAAGTACTCCCCCTTCTGACTAATACCTCCTATAGCTTTTGTCATATCTCACGTTAACTTTCTTAGAGAAACACAGTATTTTCCATCCTATGAATTCCTTCCCAAATTTATAAATCTGTGCCTTATTCAAGTGTGTATATGAATTTTAGAGCAAATAGAGGAGGAAAGCTGTCTTCACAGATTTATGTACATTACGGTGCTACTGGTTTCTTATTTCTTTCTTCATTATTTTCCTTACTCAAATCTTAGCTCTCAAACTAGATAAACTAGATTGTAAGCTCAATTAGAACATCTAAGATATTATTCATCCCATCACAGTTACACAATAAAATATGAAGTGTTTAATTAAACTTAAAATATTCATTCCCCAAATAGATTTAAAAACCCAATAAATAAACTTGGTCAAGCTGCTGCTACAATAATGAGCCTAAGATTTTTATTTTCTACTAATAATGTAAAAATATGGCAGAGAACACATGTTTAACCTGCCTATGCAGAAAAGGGAGACTTAACTCCTAATATATGATATAAACACTGAGTTCAATGGATACCAAGAATAATCTCAGAAGGAAATGATTTGCATAGAGATAAACTTTTAAGGGAAACATTCAAATCTTCAGTATTATTTTACTATTAACACTGCTTCAGATGAAGAGATTGGAAACTTCTGACACAGGGAAAGTTTTTTTAAAAGTTTAAAGCACTAAGTTAGAAGTTTATGAGGAGATAACCTTATTATTGGTATAATTTATGAATTTGCTGTTACTATAGCCATTATTTGTGGCTATATTTGCAAAAGTGCCACCAAATGTCAAGGAACATGGAGCATACAATAAATTGCCAAGACCACCACTGACCAAAATTACATTTCTTAGAGGACAGGATTCATCCCACCATGGCAAACTGAAGACGAAAAGATAAGGAAACAGATATGGAAGGTTGAGAATAAGTCTCTTCCTTCCAAAACTACTATATAGTAAGATCACATGGGGAAAACGATGTCCAGACTCTCATGAAGGCAGAGCTGTTTGCCAAGTAACAGTTCTTGACTAAGAGAAGGATCATTCAAGCACAGACAATGGCAAGAAATTCTTAGTATCTTCAGTTGAGCAAAGCTGTTTTATTTCTATTTCATCTCTACTATCTTAGAGCACTATAAAGTAGGAAATGTGACATTTCAATTTATGCTTACACATTCGTCAAGTGAAAATAATATTGTGCAAGATCATTTGAAATTCCATGTCAAGAGATAGCCCCACATTACCTGATCAAGTAATTATTTCATTTTAGCAGCCTACTCTATAAGGTAAATATCACAATTATTCCATTTAAAAATTAGAAAAATGAACTACAGATCTTTTCTCAAATCAGCAGCTAAGCAATGTGGTTTCCCCGTTGATAATAAGTTGCAGAAGCAGCAAAGGGCTCCAATAATACAGTCTATTTCTATGTGAGATGGCTCCACCAACCTCACCCTAGAATATATTTATTGATTTTAGAGAAAGAGAAAGATGAGAAAAAGAGAGACGTCGATATGAGAGAGAAAGACTATTGTTTGCCTCCAGTCCTTTCCTGGACCAGGGACTGAACATGCAACCTAGGTATGTTGCCTGACTGGGGATCAAAATCACAACCTTTTGGTGTGTGGATGATGCTCCAACCAACTGAGCCACATGGCCATGGCTCCACTAAGTATTTTTTGTGGGTATGTAAAGTTGATCTTCTGGATGGGAGATGGGTTTGGATTATACAACTGTTGAGTGACAAACTTCTTTTGGTATTCAGATTACCATGTTTTTGAACTGTTTTTCTTATATTTACACAGAAAGGTGATTAAAATGAAAATGAATTCATTTTAACAATAGTTAAGGCTAAAGCATTTTGCTTACCATAAATATCATTGTGTGTGTGTGTGTGTGTGTATATATATATATATATATATATATATATGCGTGTGTGTGTGTGTGTGTGTGTGTGTGTGTGTATACCTGTTAGTTCCAAATCATCTCATGGCTTAACAAGCTAGTCTGTAGACAGACTAGCTTGGTAAGAACTAGTAACTGTATGCAAACATCTTGCAGTATTAAAGATCTAAGAAAAGAGGTCTAGGCCAAATGTGTCAGATTTTCAGGTATATATATACAATATAATTTTACTGAGTAAACTTCATTGATTCACAATATAGGAAAAGCAAAATGAACCAAATTTCCTGTTTATTTCAAACTATCATACACACTTAAGGTATTTAAGTACATAATTTGTTTTCTTAATAAACTATAATTTTACTATGTATACCAATTCACACACACATTTTAAAAACATTTTTCTTTAAAAATCACATTTTGCCTTTCTTCACTAATTTCTTTTTTAAAATTGAAATATAATTTTTATATAATATTGTGTTATTTTAGGGTGTACAGAATATTGATTTGATGCATTTATATTGCCATATGATCATCATTATAGTGTTAGCTAATACTTCTGCTGAGTCACATAATTATTCCGTTTGGTAATGGAAAGAATTAAGATCTTGTCTTTTAGCTTACTTTAATGTTTATAACACAGTTGTGTTGTCAACAGTCACTGCACTGTGTATTAGCACTCCAGAGGGTATTCATTTACTAATTGAAAATCGGTACCCCTAAACAACATCTCTCCCATTCCACAGGCCCCAGTCCGTGACAAACACCATCCCATGCTTTGTTTTTTACAGACTCATATTTTTTTTAGATTCCACATGTAAGAGATATCATATAGTATTTGTCTTTCCCTGTCTGACTTATCTCAGCATAATGTCTTCAAGATCCATCCATGTTGTTACAAATCGCAGGATTTTATCTTTTCTCATGACTGAGTAGTATTCCACTGTACATATATACCACACCTTTTTTTGTCCACTCATCCACTGATGGCCAGATCTTTGCTGTTGTGAATAATGCCACAATAAACAGGAGAGTGCATATATCTCTTCAATGACCAATTTTCATTTTTTTTGGATATATACACAGAAGTAGGTTTGCTGGATTGTGTGGTAGTTCCTTTTGAGTCTTTGAAAAACCTCTACACTGGTCTCCACAGTGGCTGAGCCAGTTTGCAATCCTACCAACAGTGTATACGTGCTTCTTTTTCTTCTGGGCTCACTGGCACTCGTCATTTTTTGTCTTCTTGGTGATAGCATTCTAACAGATGTGAGGCCAATTATCTCACTGCGGTTTTGACTTTATTCCACTGGTGATTAGTGAGGCTGAGTGCTTTTTCATGTGTCTGTAGACCATTTGGATGTCTTCTTCGGAAAAATGTTGATTTATGTTCTCTATTTTTTTAATTGAATTGTTTGGGTTTTTGTTATTGAGTAGTATGAGTTCTTTATTAATTTTGGCTATTAGCCCCTTGTGAAATAAGTGGTTCACAAACATTTTCTTCAGTTCCATAGTTTGTGTTTTCATTTTGTTGATTGTTTCTTTTGCAGTGCAAAACCTTTTAAGTTCAATGTAGTTCTTGTTTTCCTTTTTTTCTTTGTGCTTTTGCTGTCATATTTAAAAACCTTTTAAAAACTTTATTTACTTATTCTTAGAGAGAGGGCAAGGAAGGGAGAAAGACTGAGAGAAACATCAATGTGTGGTTGCCTCTTGTCACACACCTCCACTGGAGACCTGGCCTGCAATCCAGGCATGTGCCCTGACTGGGAACCGAACCAATGACCCTTTGCTTTTCAGGCAGGCACTCAATCCATTGAGCCACACCAGCCAGCATCAAAAACTTTATTACCAATACCTATATTAAGGAGATTTTTTTCTATGTTTTCTCCTAGGAGTTTTATGATTTCAAGTTTAATTCTTTGATTCATTTTTGGTTAATTTTATGAGGGGAATAGGTAAGGTTCCAATTTCACTTTTCTGCATATGATCAAAACTGTTTCAAACACCATTTGTTTCAGAAACTGTCATTTCCCCATTGATGCTGTTAGTTTCTTTATCAAATACTAGTTGAGTGTACACATGGGGTGTTGATTTTGGCTCTCTTTTCTGTCCCATAGGTCTAGGCATCTATTTTTATGTCAGTACCATATTGTTGTTTTTTTAAAAGATTTATTTCTTTTTAAAAACTATTTTATTTATTTATTTATTTATTTATTTATTTATTTATTTTAAGAGAGAGGAGAAGAGAGGGAGAAAAAGAGGCAGAGAAACATCAATGTGTGGTGTCCTCTTGTGCACCCCCTACTGGGGACCTGGCCCACAACCCAGGCATGTGCTCTGACTGGGAATCGAACAGGCAACCTTTTGGTTCCCAGGCCAATGCTCAATACACTAAGCCACACAAGCCAGGGCCCATTCTGTCTTAATTACAGCAGCTGTGTGGTATAATTTGAAATCAGAAAGTGTGATGTATATGTAGAGAACCAGTTTGTTTCAAACTGGCAAATGTGACTCAGCCCTGTATCGAAAGCTGACAGAACTGCTGGGCAGGAGCCAGACCCTCAAACTAGTTTTCCCATGGGAATCAGGCCTAGAAAATGTATCCAGACTGTTATGGCTTGCTCTTGCTAAAAATCCCTCACCCTGGTCTGAAACAGTAGGTGTTTATTGCCTATCTTCAAGGTAATTTCCCAAGCCTGTATGAATTTTCCCAAGGACGGAGTGTAATCAGCTCGCCACCTTTCCCTTCTGCATTTGTTATTTTCATTTTCCCTTCTGCATTTGTTATTTTCATTTCCTTGACTGTACCTAAAATGTAGACAACAACATTCTATGTAACAGATGATAAGACCCAAGAGAAACAATAAAAGCATGTCCAGGGAAGGGTCGGGGCGCTCTCCCCTTGAAAGAAGTGGCCGCAGAACTCTCATCTTGAGAGAGCACCCATACCGTCATCCCTTTTCCCCACGGGACTGCGGTAGTCTGTGCGCACGTGTTCTCGTCTTCAGCCACAACACGCAGACTCTGCTGGCTGGAGTCTGTCACAGTGATGCCTCTCATTGTGTTGTTCTATCATACAAGTTGGGTTGTTTATTTGTTATCCTTCTAATTTCTTAATATATGCATTTATCATTATGAACTTTCCTCTCAAAACTGCTTTTGTAGCATCCCATAGGTTTTGATATGCTGTGTTTCTATTTACATTTGTTTCAAGATATTCTTTGATATCTCGTCAATTTTTTTGTTTGACCCATGGGTTGTTCTGGAGTTGGTTGTTGAGTTTCCACATATTTGTAGATTTTTGTACCTTTTCTCATGTTATTGGATTCTAGTTTCATAACATTGTGGTTGGGAATGGATACTCGGTATGATTTCAGTCTTCTTCATTTTCTTACATTTGCTGAGTTATGTTTTGTGTTTTATCTTAAGTTCTATTTTTTTTTCTTTTTAAAAAAATCCTTTCCTGAGGAGATGTTTTTATTGCTTTTAGAGAGAGAGGATGTGAGAGAGAGAGAGAGAGAGAGAGTAAGAGGGAGAAGCATTGATTAGTAACCTGTATGCAGCCCTACATCAGGGATCAAACCTACAACCTAGGTACCCACAGCCGTTTGGTATAGTGGATGATGCTCCAACCAACCCAGCCACCCAGCCAGGGTTTAAGTGCTATTCTTGAGAATGATATCTGTGCACTTGAGAAGAAAGCATATTCTGCTGCTGTTGGATAGAATGTTCTAAACAGATTCATCTGATCTAATGCATGGCACAAGTAATGTTTTCTTGTGGCTTTCTGTCTGGAGATCTATCTGTTGTTTACAGTGGGGTATTAAAGTCCCTTAGTGTTATTGTATTGTCTATTTCTCCCTTCATATATATTACTATTTGCTGACTATATTTAGGTGCTTTGATATCTGGGTATATATATTTATAATTATTATATATTCTTGATGGATTAATTCCTTTATTATTACATAATGACCTTTTTTTCTTTTTAATGTTTTTGGCTTCAAGCTACTCCTGCTTTCTTTTGGTTTCTACTTGCATGGACTATCTTTTTTCATCCCTTCACCCACTGGTGAGTCTATATGCATCCTTAACTCTGAAGTAAGTCTCTTGTAACATATGTTTGATTCTTGTTTTTGTTCATCTAGACACTCTGTGCCCTTTGATAGGTGAGATAAAGAAAGAGAGAGAAGAGAGAGAGAAGAGAGCAGAGGGGAGAGAAAAGAGAGAGAAACATTGATGTGAGAGAGAAACATCAACTGGCCCCCACTCAGGATTGTACCCACAACCCAGGTATGTGTCCTGACTTGGAATCAAACCCACAATCTTTTGGTATATGGAACAATGCTCCAACCAAAAGGCCCACCAGGCCAGGGCTTTATAATTAATTTTAATAATGGAACATAATGTTGGATTTTGTGATTATATAACCCTTAGACTACATAATGCAATTAAGAGCTGATTAGTGAGCAGTTTCATGGAAGGTTATTAAGAACAAAAATATGTAGATCACCACCTAGCTAAACAGTATTACACTGTCTAGACTGGGAGTGTCCAAACTTTTGGCATCTCTGGGCCACACTGGAAGAAAAGTTGTCTTAGGCCACACATGAAATACATTACGACACATAATCACAAAAACATCTCATATTTTTTTAAGTAAATTTACAATTTTGTGTTGAGTCACATTCATAGCTATCCTGGGCCACATGTGGCCTGCGGACCCCAGGTTGGACGTCCCTGTGTCTAGACCTTTGTAGTAAATTTTAGGCATTCCCTAACCCATCATTACTAACATTATTAAACCTAATTATAGGACAGCGGTAATTATTAATTTAGTTCCTCTTGGAATTAAATAATGGGCTTAATTGATACTGAAGCAGGTGATAAGATCTTTTAGGTCATTTCCACCATAGGATATTACTGCCACTTTGCATAATTCAGGGCAACCAAACAGAAAAAAAAGTGAATTGTGTTCATATATATATACTGCACTGCTTAAGTTTAAAAAAATATTTTCATCCCCCTTCGGATAAAGGAACATCTTATCTTTCCCACATGCTTATCTCAGGTAAAGCAACTGCTGCAGTATTTAATGATAAGGGCTATCTATCCACAACGGTAGAAAAAAGTTTTATAGCCTTCAATTTTATTCTGAACTTTACTATTAGTAAATGGGAGTATATTAATTAGCAGGATTTCTTTCAAATGCTTTTCTAGCATTGCTTTAGTCTAACATAACAAATAAACCAAAAGATAGATCAGGCATGGAATATTATGTTTATAGTTGGCTAACACTTTTTAATGGGGTTATAGATAAACTGGAGTACATCCAGGGCAAAGCCATTAAGGTACTCATGGTTCTCAAAGGCACATTGCACACAAATTGAAGGAGGCAGGCTGTTCAACTTTTCAGACAGGAGCCCAAATGGGACAATGATAGGCAACTTTAATAGTTAATGGTCATACAGAAGAATTAGAGCAAGATTTAATTGAATCAAACGTATTTCAAAAATACTTTTAAAATAAAAGAGGGGATTATTATAAAAGTAGTACTTGACAATCATTTAATAATAATGAGTAGAGAATTAAAGGAACTAATAGTAAAGTAAAAGAACTATAAATCCATTGCTCTTTAGAAGTATCCACTGTTATTACTTTGATGGATAAGCTTGCATATCTATCACTTACTCTTTTTAGTGGTGTATTAAAGACCTTCAGGACCCAGAGAAAAATGTTTAAAAACAGGGTTTTTAATTTTTTAAAAATACTCATGTGAGGGCATGTCCATTGATTTTAGAAAGAGGGGAAGAGAGGGAGAGAAAGAGGGAGAGAAACATCAATATGAGCGAGCAACACAAACCCGTTGTCTCTCGTATACACCCCAACCACACCACAACCAGAGATCAAAACTGCAACCCAGGCACGTGCCCTGACCAGGAATTGAACTTTCTACCTTTTGGTCTACAGGAGAATGCTCAAACCAACTGAGCCACATTGACCAAGACTAAAACAGGGTTTTAAACTAACTCCCTTAGTATTGGAGATGCTCATGGTGCTATAAATTATTACAGACCAAAGTTTTACTTTCTTCTTTGATTAGGTTTTAATTCTTGGGTTTCTAAAGTATTAAGAAACATTGCTGCAGTATTCATGGGTTCCAATCAAGGAATGGGTAGCCCAAGAATAAAACCTACATTTGTAGGTAAAGGATGAGACTGATTTTTATTAAGAAAAATTGTCCATCTGACCAAGAAAATTTATGCCTACAGAAAGTTTCAATCTATAAAAAGCTATATAAGTCCATTTCTTAAAATCATAATCATTGTTTCATAAAATAAGCTGTTTAATACAGTCATAAATCTCATAAATGCTTCATTTTTTCCCCAGAGACAATGATGCTGGTGGACATGAGCTTCATGGTTCTGCTGCAACACAGGCTGCAGGCACGGTAAGGATTTCACTTACAAGATGGATTTTAAGCTCTACAGAGAGGGCTGCCTTACTCGTAGCTCATGGTGAATGTGACAAGGACAAAGATGATGGTTGCAAATCTCCTGAAAGAGGGAGAAAAAGAACTATTCCCTCATCACATAACGCACTTTGGTTTTCACCAACGTGTATATTTACAGTAATCAGTAACCTTTTTACTCATTAACATTATTGAACAAAAAGACAGTGGGTCGGCAAGGAGCATTAGATGAGAAGCATAGCATGAATCTGAATGTAAAATTAACTCACTGCTTGACTTATAGGAATTCATTTTTATCATAAGTAGCTTGTTCAATTGAAGGATTTAACGTGTGCTTGGCGATTTAGTTTCTAGACCCATGAAAGTATGTATTTGATATTACAAAGTCCTAAACAACAACTGTTCAAGAACAAAACTACAATTTTGGCTTCCAAAGTTTAGCTTAGTTGTGGTGAGGCATGAATAGGATCTGAGCTGGAGATAGAAGTTTGGGGATCATCGGCATATAAGTGGCATTTCAACTTAGTTCAATTCAACAACCACTTAGTGTCTGCTATCGCATAGTGCTAGATGCTAGGGATGGTGCAGTAAGTAAGATTAACATAGTGAGAGCCCACATAATAGTTCAGAGTAGTAGAGGATCAATGAGTCAACTGGTAATTTGAAAGTGTAAGTGCATTGTTTAGGTAAATGTGAGGTTCTAAAGAGTGTTATTACTGAACATTTGCTATGTTTTAAAAATCTAATCATTTTTTCTTTTCATCTCATTTAATCCTCATGATAATGTAATTAATAGGATTTAGACCAATAAAGAGAGAAGATGGAAGTGGAAAAGGATACACATTTGAGGAAAAGGTTACATCACATTTGAAGCGTAACAGGTAAAAGAGCGTGGGAGTTTGAGCATGAGCCAGTTTGGAGTACAAGGTAAGAGACAGTCGTGTTCGGTGGAGTTAGAAGAGATGCCTATGGGGTGAAGCTGGAGTAGTAAAAGCAGGTCCAGGTCCCGTGGTCCTGCACTGTTAAGTGCAGTCTGGGAGCAACTGAATTAGAGGGTGATACAGTGAGGTTTGCATTTCAGAAAGACCACTCCATCATATGGCAGGGGGCAAGACTGGAAGTTGACAGACTGGTTCGGAAGTCGTTCACTAATGTAGGTGATAAACTATGACAGTGGCCTATAATGATTCTAGTAACAGGGTGAAGCCAAGGGGGGTCCCCCAAATGGAGATTAGTAATGGGATCCAGAACCCAGGGTGTCCAGGAAATATTAGAAAAAATATATATATGTAGGATGTCCTCACCCCCACAAGTCTGAGCTGGAAGATGAGACACATGGAGCAGGGCCATTGAGAGTTTTTTGCATAGCAACAGTTTTGCAGATAACCTCTGACATGGTCATTTAATATATCTATAACTTTTAACTGGTTTCATGGATATATCAAATAGCTGTAGCCATGCTTTGAGCCAGGGGGATGGGAGTGACTTCAACCCATGATGTAACTGGGAGGCAGCTCCCCCTGGTTACAGTGCCTGCATGAGAGCTTAGAGATAATTGGCTCTACTCCATGGGGCCACGCCTGTCCAGACTTACTATGGCAGCTCAGTAAAACTGGAAGAATAGGGAATGCTTCCAGCTGTGGCCAATTGTGGGAGGAGTTGGAAATGGTGCTGCAGAGGAAGATTGGCGCTGGGATTTAAGCCCAGGCACAGCAGCCATGCTGGGGCTTTTTGGTTGGGACTATGAGGCTTTGGCAAAAGTTGGGACCATGCAGCTTTAGGGTGCTCCTTTTTTGCCATGTGGCTTAGGACACAGGAGAAATTTTACCTGAAAGAAAAGGAGTGAAAGGATTCTTGCTGGTGGGCCATTAAAAGGTGCCACACAGTTTTGGATTAATTGGAGATCGTGGTGGCAACACAGCTGATGGTTTCAGAACTGAACAGCTGCCTGGACCACAGACTTCTACTTCTTTTCCTGAGATACAGTACCCCAGTCTTGGCAAAGGGGAGAAGGAAGGACTGTGCGTTTGTGGGTATTCTAAAGGACTTTAGTATTTTTAATGAGGACATTAAGTCATTATTCTAAGTCTGTACAACTTTTTAAATAAATAATCCATTATTTAAAGGAAATAATCCATTTCCTTTTCACCAATCTCTGGCATTAAGAAACATCTTTCCCTGGCAGTGGGCAAGGCAAACCTAGTACAGGTTGGGGGGGCCTCCGCAGTACAAGGGTGGGTCCATTCAGTATAAGTATATCATTCAGTCACCTCTGCTGGGTCTGTTCTGTAACAGAATGAGGATCTAATTCCAAAGTAGACACTACAGGACTTAGAGATCAGTTAGACCTGGGATGTGAGGAGAGGGTGACAACATCTGTTTTGTATCACTGGATGACTAGTGATGACATGCACTGGAATGGGGAGCATCTGATGATGATCAGGATCTTGGAGAAGCCAAGGATGAATTCACTGGGGGCAGGTAGGTTTCAGGTGAAGTGTGAATAGGATCTGAGCTGGAGATAGAAGTTTGGGGAAAAAGAACTACAAAACTTGAAAACACATAAAGTGAAAAGGGGAAGGGGCCTAGGAAAGAATGGTGAGGAATACCGAGATTTAAGGGTGAGCCAGAGGAAGGGAAGCTGAAAATGAAGGAGACAGGAGAAAGAGAAGAAGAAATACAAGCATCACTAAGCCGAGGGGAAAGTGACTCAAGAAGAAGGTTGTATGCAACATTTCCAAATGCTACCTAGACAAGCAATATATAGAGTGAAAAGCTTCCGTTATATTTATTGTTGATGGGATTGTGATGGTCTCGGCGATTGCCAGTTCAGGGGGGTTGTGGGGACAGAGAACACAGTGCAGTAGGTTGATAAGCAAGTGTAAAGTGAGCAAGAGAAAGACAGGAACTTTGAGGGGAAAGGACATCTCTGTATTTGCTAAAAGGGGAAATTCAATCAAGAAGTGCAAGATTTGGCTTATAAGTTTGTACTTCCTTTTATCTTCTTTGGGAAAGAAGCTGTGACATCTTGACTATTAGAATCCAGTAGGAAAAAAGAAGGTAGTTTTGCAACCTTGAAGCTGAGTGATTATTATAATTTTACTTCTTACTCATTTAAAGGGATACTGTAAAAAGCGTTTTACAGACTAGAATGTTATTTGAGGAACCAAAAAGAATAATGCAACTTCCATGTTTCTCTAAATAAGGTAAGTAGAAACGAGTTTCCTTGAGTTGCATACCAACAAAGCTTTCTTACTATCCTCACCAACCATGTAGCAGATTAGTGTCAGCACATGGGAAGAAGTTTCAGGTTTGGAAGTGCTGCTTCCTGAGTGCTAGTCATGCATTCCAGGTGCCAGTTTGTTGACCTAGAAAGACCCCAGGGTTTAGTTAGTGTCAAAGAATTCAGTTCAAGTTCTGGCTTTTTTGCTCACTGATTTTATGTTTAGGTGGGAGATTTTTAACATGTCTAATTTCTAGGGTCCTATTCTGTCAAATGGGCGTAGAGTTTTAGTCCATGTAGCCATTTATTCTGAGCAATTCCTATTAAGGAGTGGTTTATCTGGTCTTGAATATCTCTGAATCTTGTCCCACCCCACCCCATTTTCAGTGGGGGACACTAATTCTTACCACAATGTGTTGTTTTGAGAAATAAATTATATAATAGTACTTCCATAAAGTGTGAAAATTAAAATTATTTTACATATTATAAGATGTAGAGAAAGAAAATGTGACAATACTATGAACATCACCAAGATTGATTGTAACAGATCTGTACTCAGAGTGCTGGCTTCCAGGACACCCATTGCACCCTTCAGGAATCTCAGTTAGTATTTGCTTTGGCTTCTTTTCTTAAGGCATGAGCTATATATTTAAGGTATTTTTGTCAATCAGCACTTTAAAACAAAAACCACTCTCGCTGCTTTGTGTGTGGTAATGATGTAATTGGAAAGTCAGTACCAGTGCATGTGAGAGGGTGAATGAGAAGTGACATCTAAGTTAAAGGTTTCAGTAAGCGAAATTAGATATTAATTCAGTTATGTAAACAAACTTTCCCAGCTATGATGATAGACTTAATATACGCAAATACTTATTAGTCCTGTGAAATAATATTTTACAAGGTTTTTAGTTTATTTTGCTTATTGGTTTTGAGTAGTGAGTTAAAAAAAGGTTATTAATATATCCAGAGGATAAGAAAGACATGTGAGTGTACTAATAGTGAAATGCTTCATGTGCTAAGCTGTTTTCTAAAGAATCAATGGTAACTTCCATAAGTTGCTCTCATTATTTAAAAAGGGCCTATCAGCATAATAGATATGTTATCTATTTATTAATTTATAATGTCAAATTTGAAGTCATTGTTTTCAAACATAGTGAGAAAAGAGAACCTTACATAACTCAGTTAACATTTTTGCATCTGTTTTTTAAAGGGTAAAATAAAGTTTTTTTTTTTTCACTCAGAATTTAGACAGGGAATTTAACACAGATGTTTTGTGTCATTTCAACTTTCTGAGAAATAATTGACACATGTCATTGTGTGAGTTTAGCGTGTAAAAGTATTTATTTGATACACTTACATATTGCAAAATGATGGCCACTACAGCTTTAGTTAAGTTAAAGGAACAAAATAGTGACTAACAGCCGTGGAAAAGCCTTTCAACTGCTAGGACTGTAGGACTGCAGGGAGAAATAACAGTGGAATCAAAGTGGAGATATCTCCTCCCAGAGACGGAGTGTGGAAATAGGGGAGGAGTGGGCAGGAAATGCCGTGATCTCTACTCCCTCTCACCTTCTGTTCTGCTGGTGCCTCTCTTTGGCTCATTCCACCCAGAAAGCACAAGAAAGGGAGCCCAGGTGGTACAGGCCAGAGAGTCAGCTTCAGCCCAGAGGCCGGGTGGAAAAGAGTGGACAGAGAAGGGTCAGTGGTATAGCCAAGAGAGAAGAGCCAGCAGGGCATTTACTAAATGATTTCTGGGGCTTCTTTCAGCATAATCTTTTCATGAATAATTTTTCCACTTCAAAATATACTACTTTCTAATTATGTTCTTATTAAGACCGAAAAGGATAATTTTTGAGGTTGGCTTAAACATAAGCATGCACATACTTTATAATCTTTATATGATTCTGAATATATTTGGCAGACACACTGCATATTTTTTCATCTCAATAATATCTAGATATACTGCAGTGTATATATATATACACACACATATATATTTTCACATAAAATTTTCTATACTTTGAGTAACTATTTTTGCTGAATATCATATACCTCAAAATCTGTGTTTGCAGAATTCCGGGTACTATTTTTTGTTCTACTGGAACTTTCTGGTACTCATTAGGTTGCTGATGAGAGTTTAAATTTTTTTATACAATCATATAATCATGTGCCAGCAGGTCTTATGGATCAAATCAATCTATTGTTAAAGGCAAAGAATGGTCTCATTCAGAAGGACATGCCCAAGTTCCCCACAATTCTGTGACTTAGGCTTTGATTCTCAAAGCATGGTCTCTGAGAACTTGTCGGAAATGCAAATTCTCCAGCCCCACCTAATCTTCCTGAATCAAAAACTCTGAGAGGTAGAGCCCAGCTATCTGCATGTTAGCAAGCCCTGTGGGTGCGTTTGATGCTAAAGTTGAAGGGCAGAACTAAATGTTTTTATTAACTACCATATTGAAATAAATCAGTTGTATTGCTTCCTTGATTTTCAATATTGTAACATTGCCCTTCCTAACTTTTTGCCTCATTTTAAAGTCAAATATCTCAGTTTTCTCTTTATTGACTGAACATCCATGAATCTAAAGGGAGATTATTAATAAGCACAATGACCTCAGAAGGATGGCGAATCCCAGTACCAGCAGCAGCCTTAAAATGGTAAGTTGTGTCTTATTGATAGATCATTATCAATTAGCATCTAACCATTTAACAATGGACATTAAAGTAGGACCTATGTGTATAAAATGCTCTATTTATTTCACTGGAAAAGTTGTCATATTGGCTGGTAGTTAAATGTAAGAAGACCTGCATTTGAACTGGAAAACATACTGACTCTCTCAATATAGGATGAAGCTCTAACTAATAGACAATGGAAGAAACCTTGTAAATTAGACTACTGGAATAATTAAATGCTAAACAGACTTAAACTACATAATAAAATATGGAATCTAGGTCCAAACACTTAGAGTCCCACTGTTCGGCTATAGGCAGATCGTACGTTGTAGAATGTGTGTGGATTTGGACAATGCGTCAGTACAGGAGCATACACAGAAGGTGTGGATTCACATGGCAGGGAGCCTGGACACCATAGAACGATGCAGTAGGAGATATTTGGACTAAATAGTACCCCATGAAAACATGGTCCTTTAGTCCAGACTAATTACTTGATCTGGAAGAACCTCAGGTTTACTGGCTATTTGGGGGAAAGATTATGAAACTTGGCTACATCTTTGTGTGGATTAACAGAGAAATACTAATGTAAATAAAATGCCAGGAAACATATGGGTTGTTCAACAAAAACTAGTGACTGTTTCTTTTCCTAATTCAAGTATGTAAAGTGTTATCATATGACAAGTGGATTAAATTTGCTCTGAATTTCCTGAAAAAGCTGAGTTAAAATGAACAAATCATAGGTACTTGGAAGTTATACCATTCCTTAAAAGATTAAGAAGAAAAAATAATATTTAGCAATTAGTACTACCATTAGTGTCTTAGGAAGTCCTGAAAATACACTTCAACTGAAAGCAAAAACTTTATTTTTGCATGAATTTCCTATAATAAAAGAGAAATAGAATCTCTCTGGTTCATTCCATTTCTGAAGCTCTATGACAGTTGTTCTTTAATCTAGGCTATAGGAAGGAATTTTTCTGCTGACCTTTATGTTTAGCTTCATTTCTGAGGAAGTCCGTTAGGCCAGCTGTGCAGGACAAATACCTCTTTACCAGAACAAGGGACTGACATTGCTCTCTCAAAGACACAGTGTGTCTGTTTTATACTGAGCATCTCTTCTCCTCTTAGGTTGAGACTTATTTTTTAATTTGTAGAAAGTAGAGTCTAGGAATATTGGTTTAATTTGTCTGAATTATGATAATACTAAATTCCTATTTGCATTGATTTTCCTGTATCTTTCCTATTTTTTGCATGTGAAATAAGGGTAGGCATGTATCTTTCCACTGTTATATTTCATTTAGTACAACACAAACTAGCTAATGCTTGCTATAGCATCTGGCAGTATATTGATATATATGAAGACTGCTGCAAATGCAATAGACATTTGGGGAAAAACAGCACAGACTAACTCTCATTTCTAGTTAAATAGCCATAGTCCCAAGCTGTGATTAAAAGACCAAGGCTTGGTTTTGTAATATTTGTTTTGCTGCTGAGAAGCCAAATGGCTATTTTTTTCCCCTAAAACATTTCATCTGTGACCCTGCATAGAAAGACACTTCTTATATCCCAGTCATTTAGGAAAGTGAAAACAGCAGCTTTTGGTAGAATAATGGAAAGTAAGACGTGCTAGAAATCAAGTCATCAAATAGGCACTTGTTTTCAATGTAATTGTACATATATGATTATCTCATGAAAACATGTTTATTTGCAAATGTTTGTCAATTATTTTAAGATGTGTAATGATAAAGATGGGGCGGATTCTGAAAAGTGGGCAAACAAGTGTACCTTGTCTCACAGTCCTTCAACCGAGCAACAAATTAGCTGTCAGACTTTTTCCATGAATATTGTGGCATTTAATAAAAACCAAAAAATAAATTAAAAAATCACTGCAGTGGTTAAGACATGGCAGCTTGGGAATGAAGGTCCAGGTTTTGCTGGTTGGTCCACACACACTCACTGACCTTTTCTGACCTGTCCCCAAACACTCACTTTTCTTACTTTCATTTCTTTTAAACTCTCGCCCTACAATGTCATTACTCCTGCTACTCCAAGCAAAAAGTATAAAATGAGTATTAGTGGTCCAAGGCAAAAACTCTGAGGGAGGAAAACTGAAACAAAAAATTGTTTTAAATATTATTTTGAACTTCAGTTCATTTGGATACTCATCATCTTTATTTAGCCACAAGCCAAGTTTATTCTTGAAGTCTTAAAAAACCTCCCACTTAATACATTGTAGTCAAAGTTATCAGACCATGAATTCCTGGTGAAAATAATTATTCTTTTAATGTAAGTTTCCAGGACATAAGTATAAACTATGTTAATGAAGAAGGTACTCTATATCTCACTTTCAAGGTTTTCAGTTGCTCCACTCTGCAAACCCACTGCACTCCAACCTGTCTGATGCGTTTTTTGCTAAAATGTGGTTGCCCTCCTTGGCACAACTCTGGCAATCACGGCTTTGATTTCATTTTCTCACTGGGTATCCCATCTTAGGTCTCGTCATCTGCTGTCTGCTTTGCATGTGGCTCTTCTTATTTGCTAGCTGAGGAGCCAAAAGTGAAAAACATGTCTGTGACTTTACTATCCCCTATATGTATACTCTGAAGGCATGACAGATGATAAGTACTTGCTGATTGTTAATCAGTTTACCAGTATTGCCAAACTGATGAGTGCGACTGTGTTGCTACATAATCAGTTTGAAAATGAATCATTATTCACATTTTGAAAAGAGCCATTTAGCCTTGACGGGTGTAGCTCAGTAGGTTGGGCGCCATCATGCAAACCTAAAGGTCACCACGCCTGGGTTGTGGACCAGGACCCCAGTTGGGGGGCTTGTGAGAGGCAACCAATCATGTTTCTCTCACATATCAATGTTTCTCTCCCTTTCTTTCTCCCTCTCTTCCACTCTCTCTAAAAATAAATAAATAAAATCTTTTAAAAATGAAAAACTATTCATATGTTGGGGGAGGGAGTGATTCCAATTCACAGAGCAGAGCTTTGGGAATTGAAAGTAGATTTCTCCAATAAATCAGTCAGTGAAACATTTGAGAGGTAATACTGATCTCAAAAACTAAAACATAGTATTCTAATAGTTTTTTATGAGAATTCTTTACTATTGGCTTGACTATTCATTCATTGTCTTTTCTAATTTCCAGTCACTGGCTATGGAGACAATTTGTTCATGTCTGGTAGTCCTAAAACATGGTCAGATGCAACCCATTCTCTTTATGATGAAGTTAAAGATTTCAAATATTGATTTGGAAGTACTCAAGCAAATGCTCAAATTTTCCATTACACCCAGGTAAAAATGAAATTACGAAAGTTTAATGTTTTTTTGTCTACTACCATCCCAGAATTACTTTTTTTCCTCAGTTTATTCTGGAGATGCTAACCATACATTTTGGCTATGCAATCTGTATGTGTGTATGAAAGCTGCCCTACTTTATAAAAATATGTGTTCCCTGATAATATAATAAGCATCGACCCATTATCTCTTGGGTACCCACACTCAGCTGGTTATTGTGATCTTGATTTACTGCAACAGACTTTTTAAATGACAGCTCTGGGAATAAAGTGGTGGAATGACCTTAATTATATTTAAACAACACTAAATGACCTTTGAACAAGTCTTGAGCTATTTTCACTAGGCTAGTCACAGGATGAAATGTTTAAAAGAAAAATTAACAAAAGTATTAACTCATATATCCAAATTATTTTAAATTGTTGAATAAGTATTTTTGTATTTCATAAAATCCAAAGGAAACTTACATTAGAGCTCCTAAGATTATCTGCACATACACACACATATATAAACAAAAACACAACACAGTAAGATTAACGTTTCTTCTGTTTTCCTGAAAAAATCAAATTGCTTCTAAGTCACTGTCTTCTTATTTCCCAGCACACAATTGTCTACATATTTATGACTTTGGAGATGATTCACTGTTATAACAGTCTAGAATCCAAGTCTGAGGTACTAAGATCCAACCTATGCTACGTGCCCCAAAATGCTCCTAAACACCTCCTTTCCCTGCTTGTCATAATGCCCAAACTATCAGAGTTGAGTTATCCATTAGGTTGTAATAGGAATCTTTAGTGCTCCTCTATTAAATCATCAAAATCTGCCCTGGCTGGGTGAGTCAGGTGGAGTCAGGTGAATAGAGTATCATCCCATGCACCAAAAGGTTGTGGATTGAGGGCACATACCTCGGTTGCAGGTTCAATCCCCAGTTAAGGTGCACAGGGGAGATGACTGATCAATGTTTCAGCCTCACATCGATGTTTTTCTCTCTCTTTCCCTCACCCTCTCTAAAATCAACACACATATCCTCAAGTGAGGATTAAAAAAGAAGACAAAGATGGTAAAGTGGTTCATAATATGGTGGGGGGTGGCCTATATTACTTATGTTATTAAATATTTTACCACATTTTTTGCTTCAAATTTTTTTTCCTATTTTCCTCCTCGAAAACCTAGGTGCGTCTTATGGTTCAGTGTGTCTTATAGTCCTAAAAATATGGTAGTACCTGAACGACTTAGTAGAAGAGCTCCAAAAACCAATTAGTCACATAAAAAGAACAAGAGTTTCAGAGTCAGACAGACTTGCATTTTACTTTGGGTCCTGAAATTTCCTAAATGGTGTTAGCCTTTAGAAGTCATTCAATTTCTTGCTTTTTCCATTCGTAACATGACAATAAGAAAGAAACCTCGCTTGCTGGGCTTTTTCAGGATCTAATGAGCACATGTGAAGAGGCTGGAAGATACCAGGTGCTGGGGGATGGTAAAAAGGCCACCAACCTTTCTCTAAAGACACATCGTTGCCTAAGGCTCAGCAAGCTGAGGCACAATGATAAAATGCAGTGGAGAAAGAGACCAAGTTCTGGAAAGAAAAAAAAATAATAAAGATCTGTCATATTTTCTGGGAGGCCCTCAGTTCCAACCTTATCTTTGAAAAGCAGCTTGCCTGGCTTCTGTGACTTCCCTTTCATTTAAGCCGTATACTCCCCTGGCTGCAACCGCCACTCCACTAATCGGGCGGGATCTCTCTGGAACTGACATGCCAGTTCCTTTCCCCTGCCCTCCTGCTTTACCATCTCCTCTTTCTCTTTTGTTCTTTATTTAATTATATACAGTAGGATCGCAGCTACTGCATGTATTTTTACTATTAGTGAAGCAAGGGAAACATGTTTGGAACATCCTTTCTTTGAAAACCTGGGGAAAGTGAATTTTTTTCAGTTACAATTGACATCCAATATTGTATTAGTTTCAGGTATAGAGCATAGTAGTCAGGCAATTATATTTTAATAATTATATATGATTATAAATTATACATGAATTATATATGTGTAAATTATAATTATATATGTATATGTGTGTATATATGTATACTTACATGCATGTAAATTATATATAATCATCTATATATGTAAATTATACATAATTTACAAAGTGATACACCCACTAATTCTAATACCCACTTGGCACCATACATAGTTATTACAATATTATTAACTATATACCCTATGCTGTACTTCACATCCCCGTGATTATTTTGTAACTACCAATTTGTACTCCTTAGTCCCTTCACCTTTCCCCTCCAGCCCCTTAGGCCCCCTCCTGGCAACCCTCAGTTTGTTCTTTGTATCTGTGAGTCTGTTTTCTGTTTGTTTGTTCATTTATTTGTTTATTTTATTCTTTAGATTCCACATATAACTTCAATCATATGGTAAGTTTCTTTCTCTGTCTGACATATTTCACTCAGCATAATACCCTCTAGGTTCATCTATGTCATGACAAATGTTAAGATTTCATTCATTTTTGTGGCCAAGTAATGTTCCATTGTACCACTTTTTTATTTGATTATTTACTGATGGGCACTTAGGTTGCTTCCATATCTTGACTATTGTAAATAACACTTCAGTGAACATACGGGTGCATATATTTCTTCAAATTAGTGTTCTGAATTTCTCTGGCTGTATTTCTACGGCTGGAATCACTAGGTCATAAGGCAGTTTCACTTTTAATTTTCTGAGAAAACTCCATTGTGTTTTCTATAGTGGCTACTCCAATCTGCATTCTCAGCATCAGTGAACAAGAGAATTGAGAAAGAGAGAATTTAAAATGAGTAGTGGTTCATATTTCAATCACCCATTGCTAACAAAAATAAGCAACTCCATTAGAAATTTCTGATAATGACCATTAGCCAATGTTACATGTATTCAGAAACTGAGATAAATAAATTAATATCACTTTCCTAAAGTCACACAGCAAGTTAAGGATCAGTGTAGGATGAGAAAATGGCTTTGTCATTCATGATAATTTTAGATTTACCTCTCCTACTGGAAGTCCATGGAGGCACTTCAGAATTCCTCTGCTTTCCAGCCTGTTCCTCTTGTGGCTGAGAACTGTCAGGAGAGAGGCCTCTTCAAAGGCTGTTAGAACCATCAAGGTCACGCTACTCTTTCCTGTGCACCAGATCTTTGGTTCTAAGCTTCATAATTTGAGCTTGATTTTCAGCTCGCTCAAGCCAAAGAGATCCTGACGATAAGCTTCACTGACTGAAGTAGTGAGAGAGTGAACTGCCATATTAAAGTTACTGTTGGGATCCTACATATTGATAATGTAAATTCAACTTGCCACAGTGAGGCTGTCCCTATTCACTTCATGACAGGATTTGGACTGCTTTCTGAACTTTTTTCTCCAGCGCTGCCATTACTTTAATTCACTCAAATAATATTTACCAATTGTCCACTGTGTGCTAGGCATGATATTGACTGTAGAAAACAAATGATATATGAGTGAAAATGGTGAAGGGATTAAGAAGTACAAATTGGCAGTTACAGAACAGTCATGGGGATGTAAAGTGCAGTCTAGGGAGCATAGTCAATAATATTGTAATAACTATGTATGGTGTCAGGTCGGTGCCAGATTTACCAGGGGCTCACTTCATAAGTTATATGAAAATCTAACCATTGTACTGTACACCTGAAATTAATATAATATTGAATATGTCAACTGTAATTAAAAAATTTTTAAAAATCATGTGCAAAAGAGACACAGTCTTTGTTCTCAGAGAACAACAGGCCAGTGAGGAAAATAGCCATTTTTTAAAGCATCATGTAAATTGTAAATACCACATAAACATACACAGGAAACCAACTATAAGCAGTGGTATGAAAGAAAAGGTTATTATGCAATGAAATATAATGGGAAGAAGCTGGGTTAGAATGCGAGGTCAAGCAAGGCTTCGCTGAGGAAGGAGCATTTTATGTAAGAGCGGATGGGTGATGTGGGGTTGGGAGTCTGGGGAGGGCATGTGTGGAAAGAATGCTCTCTGTCGGGAGAACAGCTGGAGTGAAGAGCTAAAAGAGAGGAATCATTTCTTCCAAGATTATGCACGACTCAGCTTATTTCAATAGGAGAGCGTATGCCCAAAGGAAGGGTAACCAGTCTGAACTACTCAAGTCTAATACTCCAATATATATAACACATTTCATATTCAACAGTGTAAACCACATTTATGTGCGATATTGTTTAGAACTTCTCTCAATGTATAATTGATTGTTGTTTTATAAGCTTGGTGTATAGTGATTAACATGCTTTGTGTTTCTGATTTGTTGGCAGTCTCAGGAGCGCTAAGACCAGGTATCAAAGGGTGGACTATACACATGTATTCCCATAATTAACATGGAAACCCGCTTCTGTGGGGCCCTCCTGTAAGGAACACTGGAAACAGCCATTCTCCAAATATTTGAGTTGTAGATATGTAAAACATCAGAGATCATTTAGCCCTAATGTCTTATGTTCTCCTGTGGAAAAATATATCAGGAAGACAAAATAAGACAAAACAAACTTGCTTCTTTCTTTTATAAACATTGGTTTTGATGTAGAATTTGGCCCAGCAGCCATTTTTGCTTTCTCCCTCCTTCATATTCTGAATAAAATCTTTTGAAAAATGGAGTTTAGTGATAATATTATTTTGCTGCTACCTATGATGTCTCAAACATAGGTCTGTCCTGCTACAGGGACAACTCCAGGCTGGAGGCAAATTATCATAGTGGCTTTGAATCATTTTGCATCATATTTACACATGACTATTTGTGAAGAGAGAGGATTGGCCATGTCCACATGTAAATTCACTCTCTTGGCTTTAAAAAACTAAAAAATATATTTGTGTAAACCCATATTTACATTTGTGTGGAACAGAGTAAGTATTCAAGAAAAAAAAACCCACATTATCCTAAATAAGCAAAACCACTTCTTACCATGCTTTAAATTTTCCCACTGCCCATTGGCTAATAATCCAGCATCTGTAATATTGAATTAGGCCTTTTACAAACCTGCCCAGCTGTGTCAAAGCTATCCTCCTCATCTCTCCTGTAATCCAACTTTATGTAACTAATTGCTATTCCTCAAACAGGCCATGTCCTACTAAGCCTCATGCTGTTCTCTCTATGTGTTTTAGTGGTAAAATCTACTTTTTAAAAAATTGTATTTCTTAATTTGAGGGAGGGAGGAAGAGAGAGAGAGAGAGAGAGAGAGAGAGAGAGAGAGAGACAGAGAGAGAGAGAGACAGAGAGAGTTGTCTTTCCACTTATTTATGCTTCTTTTTGTGCCCTGACTGGAAATCAAACCCACATCCTTGGCATATGGGGACAACACTCTAACCAGCTGAGCTACCTGGTCAGGGGAAGCCCATTTTATTTTTGTGTATTTATTTTTTATTGTTGACATTATTACATATATCCCCCATATTCTTCCCATTTGCCCACCTCCCCCCAGCCTCCACCCATCCCTCCCCTGGCCTTTACACAAAGAACACATGTTCTTTGGCTGATCCATTCATCTTGGTTTATCTAGTCCACCCCTCTGAGATCTGTCAGTCTGTTCCACATATTAATGCCCCATCCATATCATTTCATATGCTAGTGTCTTTGGCCCAAGACAAAGTAAACTGATGCTTTATTTTTGTTCCCTAACACTTCTAGACCCACTATTCTATTACCCTGTTTTATACAATCATTTGCTTATATTATTGTCTTCCTAACTAGATTAACTTTTTCAAGAAAGTTAATTATAGACAGATTCTATATTTTGTTTTGTGTCGCCTATAGAGCCCAGCAGTGCCCGTCATATAAGAAGCACTCAAGAAGTCTGCAGATGACCAACAGATATATAAAAAGATGCTCAACATCACTAATTGCCAGAGAAATAAAAATTAAAGCCACAGTGAAGTGTAACCTCACCCCTCTCAGAATGGCTGTCATCAATAAATCCACAAGTGTCGAGTGTTGGCAAGGATGTGGAGAAAGGGAACGCTCGTGCACTGTTGGTGGGAATGTGGGCATGCAGACTTGTGCAGCAACTGTGAAAAATAGTATGGAGGTTCCTCCAAAAATTAAAAATGAAACTGCCTTATCATCCAGTGATTCCACTTCTGGGAATATATCCAAAGGAACCCAAAACACTAATTTAAAACAATATATGCACCCCTATGTTCATTGCAGCAGTATTTAAAATGTCAAGGTATGGAAACAAACTAAGTGTCCATCAATAGATGATTGAATAAAAAAGTGGTACAATGGAATATTATTTGGCTATAAAAATGAGTGGAATCTTACTATTTGTGACAGTATAGGTGGACCTAGAGTCATTGTGCTCAGGGAAATAAGTGAGTCCGAGAAAGACAAATCCCAACTGATTTCACTTGTATGTGGAATTTAAAGAACAGAATAAATGAATAAACTTTAAACATACTCATAGATACAGAGAGTGGACTGGTGGTTGCTAGAGGAGAGAGGCATTGGGGGTTCTGGATGGAAGAAGTGAAGGGATTAAGAGTACAAATTGATAGTTACAAAATAATCAGGGGACATAAAGTATAGCCTACAGAATATAGTCAATAATGCTGTAATAACTATGTGTGATGCCAGGTGGCTACTGGAAATATTGGGGGGAACACTTTATAAAGTATATGATTGTCTAACTTCTATGCTATAAAACTGAAACCAATACAAAATAACATTGAAAGTAAACTATAATTGAAAATTAAAAATTAAAATTAAAAAAGAAATGTCTGTTAAATTAACTTCAATAGGGTCCAAGACACTTTTATACAATAGATGATTTCCAGCCCCTGACTTCTTCCCATCTAACCTGAACACACTTCAAACCAGCATGTAGGGTGATTTGATTACAGAGCACAATTCTCCCCGATGGGTGGGACATTTTAACTAGACTTGCTCATTTTCTTTCTTGCAGTATCATTGGAGCGTCTTTAACACGCAGTCTAATTTCACATGCAGAGCAGTCCCTCTCTGAGTTTATCAACCTCCCACAGCCTGTGAAGCACTCAGTGTGCCTCTGGCCTTTGCCACAAACATGAGGTTCAAATTCCCTCTCCTGGCCATTGGCCTAGAAGTTGGCATGATTGTTTTATTTGCATTATTTGTTCAGTATGAAATGGATCAGAACATTCACCAGCAGCCCAACAGCACCACGGCACCAGATGTGGACAGATTCATTGAGTTATACCCCCGTGAGTAGGCAACCTATTTCTTATATATTTTAGGTTCTTCAGGTTCTCAGAATGTGAAATTTCTAACAGTATAACTACTAGAGCTCCGCACTGGAGCTTTTTATAGAATTATGTGATAGTTACGAGTACTAAGGATATTATAAGTTTATGCTGTGGCATCTGGTGTCTGTAATTAATGTGTTTGAATACAATATGTGTTTATTAAAATTAGAACAAGAAGCCAAAAATTAAAATAATTGATCATTTTTTCGTGTTACCTACCTGCTGCTCAATGACCTTATTTTTAACCTTGAATTATTCATTAGCTCTTCAAGGTATAAAAATATGATTTCCTACAATAAAAAAAACAAATGTACAAACATAACTTTGGAAGAGAGAGATAAAATAGAAACAAAGTGGAATATTTAGAAGAGGACCCAGGATTTCATGTGTGGTGCTAAGATAAATAAGGTATATTTAGGGTGAGCAAAGATATAAATAGAATTTTCATCAGAAAGTGTGCTCATGGTTTTGTAATATTCTGAAAGGAAGATAGTCTGTTCCTTAGAGATGAGAAGTGTAAGCACCTAACATTTTAAAAGTAAAATCCTTCTCAGGGAATGTGACAGAGGAAAGAAGCGAGCTATGACATAGTTAGCGTGACAGGAATTACTATGGTGCTTGCACCGACTGCCTGCAATGGAGCAGGCATGTTTGTAACCTCATTAACCCCGGAGGGAGATGGTAATATATTTCTATTATATAGATTGTTTATTTTATTAGGCTGAAATAGTATTAAGCAGTTAAAATTACCTAAAATGGTAGCAGTATCTACTATGGTTTTATAACAAATTTTAGGTACTGTTAAAAAACATTTTGACATTTGTTTCTCATTCCTGTACAGTGTGAGGGTGTTTATAAAGTGGACAGTATTTGCATGTAGATATGACCTAGAGGTAAATGACTCAGCAGAAATGCTTGATTGCAAGAGTTATAACCATAATTTGGAGAGTCAGACTCCATGCCCTTATGAAGTTCTCCGTACACTACTTAGATGTCCAAGAAGGTTCTTGATTAGTAACTAATTTTATAATTTTCAAGGTAGAGAAAACCAAAATAGAATTCTGTTTAACTCTATATGCTTTTGTATATTTCATTTATTCATATAATGAATATTTTCATTCTATACAAAGCTTATGCTGCAGCAAACATTCAAAGAAAACAAATATGATCTCTTAATTCTAAGACTCTACTGTCTGGTCCACATGTAAACAAAGTGCTACAACACAACATAAGAAACAAAATGCCAAAATTTGATGCAAGATGAGTGTTATTGAAATAAAATTATCTTAAGAGCTTCATAATTTGCATAATCCAAGCTAAATTCTCTAAGTTCCAGCTTCGAATTTCCTAGGTAAAACTTCAATTCAAAATTTGAGGTGGGGGAGCTGGAGAAAAGAATTTCTAAACATGGTCATTTTTTCAATTGCCTAGCAATCATATTACCCTTATACTCTGCTTGCAAGAAACATGAAAATTTATTCATATCATGATTCATTAAGAGAATATTTATAAAGCTTCCAGTTCTTATAAAGCAATCTTCTGGGCCCTAGGCTCTAGACAGTGAATAAAACAAAACAGAAGAAGGTAGGCAAAATCCATGTCCTTACAAAATTTGCATTCCAATGAGGAAGACAGACTATAAACATACAAGCATATATGTGTGTATATGTTTAATATTTTTATTTATAAAAATAATTATATTTAAGTTATATATGTATACACACATATACTCACATGTGGCAATCAAATGCTATAGCAATAAATGAAATGATATTAAGGAAATAGGTACATCTGGACAAGGGAGAATGTCTTTTCAACCTGTTGCAACCAGGGTAATGTGAAAGCATTAAGTCTTAATAGCCCAAGGTACCCATTGCATGCAATTAATTAATTTCTATCATATCCTAGAAGGCAACAAAAGCTGTATTGTTTTTGAGAGAATTGTAAAATAGTCACTTAATTTTTTATTGTTCTGTGATTTAAATGAGAAATCTGGTTCAGATTGGCAGTATAGTCTAGATCAGTGATTTTCAACCAGTGTGCCATAAGAACTTCTAAAACATGCATTACCTGACTACTTAGTCAGGAGCACTGACCTCTTTTCCTTAGAGTGTCAAATAAAAAAGGACAACAGACAGCACAACGATAACCATGTAGTGTGAGTACCCTGACTTGAACCATAAATATATAGGTCATATAGTATAGTTGCAGCTTATTGTTCATGTAGCATAATAAGTTTGCACCTAATTGGGTAATTCTCTCTACCAGAAATCTTTATCTTGTTATAAAAGTATAGATAGCCCTGGCTGGTATAGCTCAGTGGATTGAGCGCAGGCTGTGAACCAAAGTATCACAGGTTCAATTCCCAGTCAGGGCACATGCCTGGGTTGCAGGCCACGGCTCCCAGCAAACGCACATTGATGTTTCTCTCTCTCTCTCTTTCTCCCTCCCTTCCCTCTCTAAAAATAAATAAATAAATAAATAAATAAATAAATAAATAAATAAATAAAATCTTAAAAAAAAAGAAGTATAGACACCTTTTATTTTTAAAAAGTCACTTTGGAACAAAAAGAGTAATTATTATTTTTTGTAACTAATCAAAATCATACCTAAATACTTTTTGTCAAATTGGCAAAAATATATATTTTGTGGTGTGCCACTGAATTTTAGTAATTAGTTTATGTGTGTCATGAGATTAAAAATGTTGAAAATTGTAGGTCTGGATAGTTCTTTCTGTTATAAAATGACAGAAAATAGCACTAAAAGAAGAAAGAATAAACCATATGGATATTGGGAAAAAGAACATTTTATGTGGAAGAAATAGCAAGTGCAAAGGCACTGGGGTATTTAATGTGGGTAGTGCACAAGTGGAGAGAATAAAGTCGGACAGGTGGAGAGAATAAAGTCGGACAGGTGAGCGCCTGCATGATGCAGAACCTTGTAGAGCATTGTAAGCATGTTGTTTTTATCCTGAGTGAGTTGGGAAGCCATTGGAGGACTTTGAGAGGAGGAACTGATGTAGCTTAGGTTTTAAAGCATCCGTCTGGCTGTGAAGTAGAGAACAGGCTGTAGAAGGTGAAGGGGATGAGTGGGAAGTGACAGCAGGCTGCACTCAGGCAGTTGCAGATGAAGTTATGGGAGACAGTCAAGTGCTGGCAGTAACCGAAAGTGTAGCTGACAGGATTTTCTGATATATAGGTATGTCAAACATCAGAAAGATGGAAAAAAATGAGGAATCAAACAGAATACCAAAGGCAGGACTCTTTTTTTTTTAAGAAAAATATCAAATTATAGTTGCCAGTAATCATGATGACTAGCTATCAATGTGTGTTGCACGAAAAACCAACAAACGTTCCTTATAAATGGCCAAACTACACACCCCACTGTGACTGCTTCTCCACCTGTAAGGGTGGTCAGGCCAGGACTTGGGCAGGGGGTAGGGGAAGGGAGGGAGACTTCAATCAATAGAGGCCCCTGGGGACCCAGAAGGCATTAACCAGAACACATAGAGAAATTTCACAGGCAAGGCAGTCTTCATTCATTCAAAATGCTGTCCATACCCCAGTCTATGCATAATTAAAAATTCTCTGTTCCAGGAGGTGGCTCTCAAGACCTATAATTATGGCTAATACTAATCTTCCAGGTCAGCTATATTATCCCCAGTAATTTTACAGAATGACCCCAGAAAATACATGATTGTGGTTACACATGTACATTTTTCCTACATTTCAGACAATTGATTCACACAAAACTTATAAAACAGCATAAGTCATTGGAGGGAAAATGATTAATATTAAGTTATTTAAAAAGTAATGTTTAAGTCCACAAACATTTCGGGGTACCTTCCTAGTGCCATACACTGTGCCAAGGGCAGGGATTCAAGGTTAGAGAAGGCTCATCCCTGCCTAAGAAGTTCACAGTGTGTTATAAGAGTTCTCAATTTTAATGTCATAGAAGTTATGAGTTTTTCATAAATAAGTAGGATATTAATTTGTATTTTAAATAAATTTAATCAGATATAAGTTTTGCCGTCCTCATTTCATTGCATAGTGCTATGGTTTTTTGAACAGAGAATGATGCTACTTACACAGCCCTGGGATTACTACCCACCCCAGGGCACAACTGTGAGAGTGTGTGGCACCCTTGAATGTCATAGCTCCCATGGCACCTAGCAGAGGGTCAGTCATTCTGTTGAGGTAAATAATTGGACAAGGAATAAAGCTTGACCATGACCGTCAGCTAATCCTTGCTAACATGTAAGACAGACTGGAGAAAAGTAAAGTTTAAGAAGAAATCCCTCTGAGGACTGTTAACATTTTATTAGGGATTCTACAAACACAAGATCTTTAGTATCCGTGAGAATTTACAACTACATTAATGATGTCTTTATACTCCATTACATTAGAATCCACTAGTCGATCTTGCACTTAGAGGGATCTTTTACCCCTGTGTGATCTTATAATATTGTACATAGTTAATATGCAAAACATTAATTCAAAGCTATGCAGATATCCCAAACATTGACACAATCATTTTTAAAAGATACATGGTTATACCACCAACAATATCGCCAGGAAACCCTTGAGATGTATTAGCGAGCTGATAAGCTTGTAGTGGCAGACACGAACTTTCCAAAATTCCAAGTTTTTCAAAACCCTAAGTGTACCCCACATGGCAAATACTGTTAGTTCTTTTAAATGCAGTAATGACCTTACTTTATTCATTTCTTCAGGAAACATCAATACCTATCTCAAAAACTGTATGTATGTGAGTCGTTGTTCCAAGTAAAAATGGAGTCCCAGTAGAAAAGTTGCTCATTCAGTTTGCAACCCCAGTGGTGACCTAAGGGCCTTTTTTTCTGAGAAACCCATCGTGTTTCAGCTGTGCTTTGTGTGAAACTACATCTCAGCAAACTGATTCAGAGATGACATTAAAAAGACATGTATAAGAGAGTCAATAATTAAAATGAACAATTTTCCTGCTTTACCAAGGAATTGTTAAGAAAAACTGGATCTGTTTTTGGAAGGGTGGGGTGAGGTAAAACACCATGACTAGTTGCCCAGTTTGGTGCCAATTCTTTCATTCACGCTAAAACGCCAGTAGTTTCACATGCCATTATCCTTCACCATCTGTGGAAATATCAAGGCACTAAAAAAGGAAAATAACATCTTAGAGAATTACCACGAAATAACTTTGAATTCTCAGACTTCCTAAAAGTCTTTTTAAGACACCCAAATATCTGCAAATTACATTTTTGGAACCACTTTAAATATAGTTTAACTGGCAAAGGATATACATAGCAATAGAAATTATTTTATGAATTTTACTATTAACAATGGATTAAGTACAATGATTTATTTTTAAATTTATATTTAAGAATTTGTTCCTATATTTATTCAGATAACATTCAGTTCATTTATTACTGCCCCCCCAAAAAAATTAGCAAATGAAGATATAAGCAAAGGGTAACTCATTTGTGCAGTACTAACAATTCCTAAGAAATTGCTTGCTGCTATTCTGTTACCTAGAATTGTTACAATGCTGAATTAACATGCTGTCTGTGGTTTATGACCTTACAATAAAGTGCCAGCCTACAGTGGAACCCTATGCATTGCTTTTGAATTGAATAGTATTGTCACCTTAAAAAAATGGGAAGCAATAGGCACAAATAGAACCCAAATCTTGGTTCCTGAATCTCATTCCCCACTTAGGGGCTCGTTGGAGAAATCATTGGTTCCAGGTCAGGGCAAGGAAAGCACAAGGTAAGCCAAGTGCATAAAAGCTGGTGGGATGGGGAGATGGCAAAAGAACACAAGATCCTGCTTGAACTAGCACCAGCTAAACAAATTCAGAAAAAAAACAGCACATTAAAAATAATAATGATGTGATGGTAACAGATTATGACACATTAAGATAAACAACAAAAGGAATAAGTGATCTCATAGAAATGTTCCTTAAAGGGAAGCAATGGGAATATGAGGAAGCTCTTCTTTACAGAAGAACGCCAAGTAATTAACATAAAATAAGTAATAGAGAAAATTATCCTTTTAAATTAAAAATGTAATAATTATTCCAGCACAATTTATTAATGGATGCTGAAAACATTAGTTGGAAAGTTATTGGAGAGCACATGGCCTGAAAGAAATGTAATGGAGTACAGAGCAGGGGTCCCCTGAAAGTAGGGGGTCCACCACCACGATCTTGCCTTCAGGCAGGATGGATTCGGGGGAGGGGGGCCACAGAGTGGGGAGTACAGCACTGAAGGCACATTGCATAACAATGGCAAGTTAACAGTCATGTCTTCCTGTAAGGAAGAAGGCGGCTGCCCCAGGCCTGTTGTATAGTGACTGTGAGAATGGGCATTGATTCATGATGGGTAGGGGGTGGGGTCAGATGTCCTCCCTGGATGGCCATGCATCATCACTGGGTACTTTTGCCCTTACTAAAGATAGCAGATGAAAAATCTGTCAAAAGCACTGTGGAGCAAATAAAATAGTGGACACTAATACACCATAGGAAGAGCCAGGTATAAGGTCACATAGGAAGTTCCAAGCTGAGCATTTAAATTAGGGCAGGCCAAAGGTCAGTGAGGGAGACACGAGGTCAGAGGAGGTCTGCCTATGGGTCTGCCCATGAGGAAGGGAGCAACAAGGAGAGAAGTTCTGCCTGGAGAACATGGCAGCAGAGCTGATGGAGCTTCGGGGACCCATCAGGCCAAGCACCCAGGCACATGAGACATGCTTGGAGCTGAGCTATGACTGGGAATGCTGAGCTGCAGACTTCTGATTCTCTGAAGGGTGTTCGGAGAAGTCACTCTCTTGGTATGGGACTTTGGTACAGGACATTAGAGCTTGGTGTAAGCTCCCTCTCACTCTGGGCTTTTGGCATTTGGATATTCTGAGCTTGTGGCCCTGTTCCCTGCATGGATGGGAACACTTGTAGGGCCAGGAAATGCAGGGCCTACTAGGGCTTAGACCACACAGAGGATGGGAACCCTCTCTGGAGGAAGGGTCCCACGCAGGGATGTGTGCCTCACTGGGCTCTGGAACAATGTAAAATTGTACATGGTTTCCCGAATCACTGCATGGAGGCTGAGAAGAGTGCACCCCAGATTCTGAAGGAGGGAGCAGCTGTGAGAGGATGGCGACTCTGAAACCCACAGGGCACGTTTCAGAGAGGATGGAGACTGTTCTGCATGACCGGCTATTGAACAGATGAGGATATGGGAAACCTGTGGGCATGGTTTTGGTTTGTAGTTTTTTAGGGAGCAAGGGATGTTCTGGGTCTTGTGGGAGAAGAGGGCTCTGAGCAGGGGTGCTTTCAGACCCCCAAGGTTGGAACCTTGTTAATAAAAACCTGTTTCTTTCAACACTAATTGTTGGATTGTTACAGAATTTCCAGCCCGGCCATCCTGGCTGTCCCGAGGTATTCATCTCGGCTGCGGCTGTTCATTAAACACGCGTAATTCACAGGATTTATCCTAATCCTGTGGGGATACAGAGAAACATGGTTACACCCTCTAGTGGGGGGAGCCCATGGCTAACCCTCTAGTGGGGAGAGCCCTGTTCCTTTGTCCCAGTGGGTTTTTATTGAGAAAGTAGACATAGTTTGTGGATTCACAGTCTGACAAAAGGGATCAAAGGGAACAGGTAATTTACGAAGATGCTAACGGAGTCCCTGTTGTGATTCCAGGCAGAGATTAGAATTTTATCATATGAAAGGACTACAGGTTCCAAAGGTTTCCTGTCTGTTTCTTTAAATTCCAAGTTAATAACATCCTCCAGCAAACAGATCTTACAGGATCTTGCATTTTCTATGTCCCAGGCCTGATTACCCTGGGGGTCCGCCATCTCTGGTCTGAGCTGCCCCTTTGGCTGTTTGCTTAGCCCTGAGAAGGGCAGGAGACAGAGGCAGCCAGGAGACTTGGATTTAAGTACAAAGACTCAGGCTAGGAGGGGGGAGGGGTTGATGTCGATCACTCCTTCCTTTCCACAGTCTCGTGAGTCTTATTCCAGAGGCTTTTATGTGATTAGCACCTGTCTTAGGTCGCCCCTTCATTAAGGAGTCTTACCCGTCATTGGTAAACAGATCAAGCACTTAAAGGCCACGCACCGAACAGGTAGCATTCATGCCAGGGGAATAAGTTTTGTCTCCTTAGTGGCTCCTGGTCCGGAGGTCTCTCACTCAGCCTAAGTCACAGGGGGTCACAGCTTCCTGAGACCAGATAGGGTGGTCCTCAACATTGGATCATGTGTAAAGGCAGCAAGTGGCCAAGCTCCAGTTCACACGGTTATAGAATCACTCTAGAGATTACTTATTTCTTACAGGGAAGAAAGTACATTTATAAGGAAAGATCTGGCAGAGCAATCTTTCTTTTAAAATTTTTTTCGCATTTTTTATTGCTGTTCAAGTACAGTTGTCTCCATTTCCCCCCCCACCATTACCCCCCACCACAGCCATCCCCACCTCCCACCCTTGATCCTACCACCATTTGGTTTTGTCCATGTGTCCTTTATACATGCAATCTTAACCAAGTGATCAAACTTACCATCACCAGTAACAGGACAAAAGAATTATGTGTCACCTGGTATGAATAAATGGGAAGTACATAACACCACTTATATAACATTCTTGCCAAAATATTCTGACAAATCCTAATTACAGTAAGACAAATAAACAAATGCAAATTGTTGGACTTTCTACATAAAAAAAAATACCATGACCCCTAAAAAATATGTGGGAGAACTTGTTCTAAATTAAGTCTAAAGATACTTCACAAAGAAAATGTATGAAATTTGAATATATAATGAGTAAAAAAATCCTATGAAAGGAAAATTTGGGAACAGCTAGAGAAATTTAAATATAGATTCTATATTAGATAATATAGTTGTATCAATGTTGGTCTCAATTTCCTTTGTGTATCTATTAGGTTGAACTATAAGAAATTGCCAATATCTGAACCATTTTCATTGGCAATTTCAATGTAAAAATATTAGTTTCATATGGTTCTATCAGATATATGTCTCACCAATTGGGGGAAAGGCTGGTTTTTTCACAATCTCCCATTTGGTAATGTATTTTATTTATACAATGCATTGCTGATACTCTTTCCCTCAGAGGGTTATACCACACAGGATCGCTCTGTGAAATAGGGTCTTTTCAGTATTGCAGATGAGAAGACTAAAGCACACAGAAAATAACTGACTTGCCCAAGGTCACACAATCTGTGATACGGTCAGGACAACTGAGCCTAGGTCTCCAGTCGTCAAGTCAAGTATTTGCTCCTTGAAATAATACAACCTTCTTTACACTGGTTTAGAACAAAGATATTGTCCCAGTTGACCTGAGTTATGATTTGGTAAGATTTCTAGGACTGGTACTATTATTTATACACATTTGATAAATGGAGACTGTAGCTCATTCATTTAGCCATTATTGCCTCTTTTATCATATGCAGAATTTATGCCTAATTCTGCTGAGCAATGCATGAATGTGTCCTAATCTCTTCAACATGAAAGCTCACTGCCTAGTGCAGAAGAAGGACACCTCATAGACTATTACAATGTGATAGCATGCTAAACCAACACCAGTACAATGTGGCAGGTGCTAAAGCTGAGATATATGCAAAAAGCTCTGTGAAAGACAAGAGGAAGTATTACTTTTCCCTGAAACATTGGGAAAGTCTACAAGAGGATGTGAAGCTTGCACTATGATTTGTAAAGATTTCCTCAAGTGGAAAGTAAAGGGCAACTCACAGGGAGAGGATGACAGACACACTGGTGTGATAGTACATTGTGTTTCAAGAAAAGGTTCAAATATTGAATAACTTGCTCACAATCTCATGGCATGTCTGTAGCCAGGCTGGCATTGGAACCCAGCCTTTGGATGTCCAGTTAATATTATGCCTTGGCAATGTCCTATGCAAAGTCCATAGCAGTTAATAAATGGGATATAGTCTGATACAATGCTCTCTTAGCACTCCCTAAATGCAGATATTTCCCCCTCTGATCTTTTGCAGTCTTCCAAGATGTGCATGTTATGATATTTGTTGGATTTGGCTTCCTCATGACCTTCCTGAAAAAATATGGCTTCAGTAGTGTGGGCATCAACCTGTTGATTGCTGCTCTGGGCCTCCAATGGGGCACTCTGGTGCAGGGGATCCTGCACAGCCATGGACAGAAAATTCACATTGGAATCAAAAAGTGAGCATGACTTACTTTTCAACCATTGTGTTTTCAGAGCAATTGTCTCTCTGCTTAATCTTTTGTCAGTCAGTTTCTGAACTAGCTGGCAAATTGTCTTCCTTAAGCTATAGAAGATTGCTGGGATCCAAGGATGCAAATCTATGCCTTGCTCTGCTGAGCTGGATCATACCTGAATGTCTGTGTCATCTCTGGTCTGACTTTAGGGTATAAGAAATCCCCTTGCATAAAATTATTATTATTTTCATCTCAGGTACAAATATATCATTAGTCATTTTTCTAAGATTATTTTTGAAATGTGAACACTCTAGAAAATGTCACTTATCAGATCAACAAAAGTAAATTAAAGCCCTAAGTGAGATAGATAACAAACAGGTAGGTTAAAGTGAAGAAAATGTTAGAGCAACGAAAGAGCATGTAATGAATGGAGGGGCAAGGAAGTGTGAGAAGACAAAAACAGGCCTGGGGCAGGTGAGTGATGGGGGCTGTCAGGGGGAAGGGTCTTGCATTCTGGGTAAGGAGATGCTATGGTTTATTACAAGTCTCAGTTTTGTTTTGGGTTTGCATTTTCCTGAATGCACTCTTTATTTTACTCTCAGCATGATAAATGCAGACTTCAGTACAGCCACAGTTCTGATTTCTTTTGGAGCTGTCCTGGGAAAAGTAAGTCCAGTCCAAATGCTGATCATGACAATCATAGAAATTACTGTCTTTGCTGGCAACGAGTATCTGGTCACTGAGGTGTTTAAGGTAAGTGTCAGAAGATTTATATGTACCTAACTATGGACATCAGTTGTGGTCACGACACGTAATGGAAGCCCTCTAGGCAGGGACAAATGTGGCAGGAGTGATACCACAGCAAACAGTAATAATAGTCCCCACTTAATTGAGTGCCTAATGTAAACCAGAAGGTTTATAAACATTATTTCATTTCATTATCACAATAATGTTGTAAGGGAGGTGTTATTATTGTTACTATTTATACCAAAAGCAAACAAATAAATAAACAAACCCCTGATGACCATACATGCTAAATGATTTGTTGGAATCTAGATTCAAACCCAGGTTTTTCTAACTCCAGAACCCTTTTTATTACATTTTATTTCCTATCAATGATCAATTCCTATTTTGACTTCAACTGCTAGGTGAATAGCCTTCCCTAAGGCATTTGTCAAAGCCTTAGTCAAATTTCTTCATCTCTGTGAAAATCTCATTGAGTATACCAAGAATTATAAATAGAATATTTTAGACACTCTTCAATATGTTGTATATGCTTCTATTGAACATTTAATCCAACAGCAATTATTTTGAAAACTTTCTAGGTGTCATGTGTTGGTGATTCAATAACAAACAAAATAATTCCTGCCATTATCACATTGACAATCTAGTGGGGGAGACAGACATCAAACAAATAATCACACATTCCCCTAACCACCCACAGGCATATGCATGTGTGTATGTGAGCACACACACACACAAATATTACTATAAGTTATAATACATACTGTGAAAAATAAGCAGAGGGCCTATGAGAGAATGTAAGTAGAAGATCTAATTTAGATTGTGAAAACCAGGAAGGTCTTTCTGAGGAGGTAACAGTTAAGCTGGACCTGAAAGGCACATAGGAGTTTATTTAGTATGAAAATCTTAAAGAAATTAACAAAGTTGTATAATTTTCCTACCTCAATATGAACAGAGCAATGCCTTGGGTTTGGCACTCTGAACTTTCTCTCTAAAGGCAGAAAGCGTAGATAATAGGGTCAAATCCATACTGTATGCTAAAGAGGGACCTAAAATATATTTCTTCAAATGAATCTTGGACCTCAGGCTGGTTTTCATGCTATCATATAGCAGAGTGAAAGATAAAGGCTTTTTGAAGCTTCACATCTTTGAGCTGTAATTAAGTGAACTTTGCCTGCAATGTCAAGTAAATACAAAAATCATCTTTGTTTTGTATCAAGTGCAAGAACAGCATTTCACAGAGAATCTCCCTAACCTGGAGATGTAACCCACAGTGTACTGAGTGCCCACGCAGGACCTAGCACTTTACAAACATGGTTTCATTTATGCTAGCTGGATAATATTTTTCCATTTTACAGAACCTGAGATTCAGAGAAGTATAGTAATTTGTCTAAAGTCACATCAGAAGGAAATACCTGACCTAGGATTAAAAGTCCATTCTGTGTGCCTATCTTGTTTTATCCCCTTTTGCCTGACATATTCTTTCCCTCTTGATCTACTTTCTAAAATTGCTAAACCAATAAAGCATTCCTTGTATTGGCTTTCCTCCTGCAGTGAGATTCAGTTTCACGTCTTTTACATGAATGTTTTGTCCCCGTCAGGCCTCTGACATCGGAGCATCGATGACGATTCACGCCTTTGGGGCCTACTTTGGCTTGGCTGTAGCGGTCGTGCTGTATCGGCCAGGCCTGAGAAGGGGGCATGACAACGAGGAGTCTGTGTACCACTCGGACTTGTTTGCAATGATTGGTGAGTGGGGATGCAACCGGTCCAATCCTAGTCTGTTTGGTGAGGCACAAGGGAAGGTTAACTCCAACATAGCAGTCAAAATCTTCAAGGAACAACATCTGAATACTACTGAGATGACCAACAAGTTTCTTCAGTTTTTAAGTAAAAATAAAAGATGTATTTTTTTCATTTTCACCAATAACTTTATTGGACAACGTGTTCACCATTTTGTTCCACTACGTTCTGCCATCTTTCAGGCAACTTCATAATTCTTTTTTCCCCAAGTTGTTCATCTTTTGGAGCGAACTGTTCCTGGTGCCTTTTGCAATCGTCCAGGGAATTGAGACTTTTTCCATTAAGAGAATGTTGTAAAGACTGGAATAAGTGGAAATCTGAAAGTGCAATGACTGATGAGCACGGTGGATGAATCAGAACCTCCCAGCCAAGCTATGACAGCTTTTGCCTGGTCATCAAAGAAACATGTGGTCTTGCGTTCTCCTGATGGAAGATGCGTTTTCTGTTGACTAATCTTGGATGCTTTTTGTTGAGTGCTGTTTTCATTTGGTCTAATTAGGAGCAGTAGTTGTTGGAATTATTCATCTGGTTTTCCCGAAGGAGCTCAGAAAAGAGGACTCCCCTCCAATCCCATTATATACACAACATCACCTTCTTTGGATGAGGTCCAACCTTTGGTGTGGTTGGTGGTGGTTCATTTCACTTGCCCCAGGATCTCTTCTACTCTACTTTATTGTAAAGTATCCACTTTTCATCACCCATCACTATTTGTTTTAAAAATGGGACATTTTTGTTACATTTAAGTAGAGAATTGCATGTGGAAATATGGTCAGGAAAGTTTTTTTAGCTTAACTTATGTGGAACCCAAACATCAAAGTGATTAACATAACTACACTGGTGCAAGTGATTTGCAATTAATGATTTGGGTATTTTGAGTATGTCAGCTATCTCCCACATGGTATAATGTTGATTGTTTTTAGTTAATGTCCTGATTTGATCACCATCAACTTCTACTGGTCTACCTGACCATGGAGCATCATCCTGCAAGAAATCTCCAGCATGAAACCTTCCAAACTGCTTTTGACACATTACATCAGTCACAGAACCTTCTCCATACATTGCACAAATTGTTTTTTCATTTCAGTTGCATTTTTACCTTTCTTCAAATAATAATGGATAATATGCTGAAGTATTGTATATTTTCTTCCATCTTCAATATTAAAATGGCTACACAAAAATTCACCAATTTTGATAATTTTTTAATACACGCTGATGTGACAGTTGCCCCAATACAATCTAAAAAAATGTTTTGAATGAAGTTAAAGACAACTAAGCACTACTATAGCCATGTTATGGAAAAAAAGCCAAATGAATTTTTTTTGCCAATCCAATACTTTCGTTTCTTTTGTTTCTTTTGTTTATGCTGTCTTTCCACCTCTCAGGTAACTGAACATATAACCAGAGACTTTGTTAGTGCCTGAGGCAAACTGTCTCTCCTGTGTCTTTCATAGTAAGAACTAATAGCCATTTTTGTGATTTACTGCAGGGACAATTTTCTTATGGATATTTTGGCCCAGCTTTAATTCAGCCATTGCTGATGCTGGAGAAAAGCAGTACAAGGCCGTTGTCAACACATACTTCTCCCTCGCTGCCTGTGTACTCACAGCCTTTGCCTTCTCCAGCCTCGTGGAGCACCGAGGCAAGCTGGACATGGTAAGGGCATAGTAACCCTTGGGGGGAGGGGAAACTTTTTCTTCTTTCCCTCTTAGTTCTCTGGCTGACCTAAGAATTAAATCGATGTAAGACACAATAAGGGGGGGAAATAACTAAATTTTATTGTGCATGCACACACAGGGATCCATAAAAATATGGGGCCTGAGGATGAGTGGGAGAGTTGAGGTTTACATGGCATCTTGAACTAAGGGAGAAGGGGGTGGTGGTTTGGACTTTGAAGGGAGAGAAAGCAACTGACATGGAGCTGGAGAAGCAAATGCTTGGTAAACAAATGTCTGTAGGGTTATCTTTAACAACAGGACACAGAAAGGACTTTGATCAAAAGGGACTTGCTAGGTTTCTGTCTGTCCATAACAGCTCATTCATACTAAAGTGTAGTTATCTATGGTCATGGCTTTCTTCCTGGAGCAGATTCTCTATCTAAATTCTTTAGGTAGTTGGAAGGAAGGTTAAAGGTTCTTTCTGAGCCTTTTGTTTCTAAAAGTAAGCCAACTTAAAATATTCAATATCCCAAAATAAGACATATTTTGGGGTGGCACACTGCTCTTTTTTACCCTCATGGAAGTCTCTCTGAGCAACAGGGATGGCTGCTGGGGCACGTAGTTCATTTCTGCAGCCCTGCTGAGCTACCAGAACAGATCACAGAACTGCAGGCCTTGAAGGACATTTTGAAGAAAATACTACTATCCCTTCCTTTCTTCTTTCAGTTTGCACCCTGGAAAATCACAAAGTGTTATCCAGAAACTGTCTAGTAGGGAATATAATCATGCAAAAATCAAGGGTATGAGACATTTTTCTTTAACAATAAAGCTGTCTCCAAGTTCTTAGAAAATCTGAAGTAGGACATGTCAAGAATAGAAAAAGAGAGTAGAGAATGAAAGTTGATTCTATTTTCTAAGTGTAACTTAGAAAATTCCTTTCTATTCCTTTCAAAGAAATAAAAATTAAATGTAATGTGAGATCCTGAGTAAAATGCCAGAAAAGAAGTAGAACATTAGTGGGAAAACCAGTGAAATTCTAATAAGGACTTTAAGCATATTAAATCAGTGCTAATTTTCTAGTGCTCTGATTACGTGAATTGTCAACATTGGGGAAACTGGGTGAGAGATATATGGAAACTCACCGTAATACTTTTGCAATTTTTACATAGTCTAAAGTTATTTCAAAATAAAACAACTTTTTAAATCCCCCAAGTTGGTCCTTTGCATTCCTTGCCTCTGAGCTAGGGCAATGGCAGCGAAGGAGGCGTCCTCGGAGCAGCGACCCTTTTCTACCAACCTGAGCAAGGACAGGAATACTGTCATTTTATCAGACATAGCTAGAGACGTGCATTTCAATTCTTGGCAAACTGATTCATGAAGGAAAAATGAAAAGGAAAAACCACACGTACAACTCAGTGGTTCTCTCTTAGAAGTTTTGATGACTTTTCCTCCTCAGCCAGAGGAGCCAGAATATGATTTTTTCTGAGGAATTCTGGTAAATGCAAACTGATGACTCTCTTCCAACCTCTAGTGTTCTCAGTATAGTGACGCTTGCGCAAACTGTCATCTTTCCTGTGTGCATTTCAACGTCTCCACATTCCCACAAATGTGTTCCCAGACAGTGTCAACAGGCAAAACACTGCCAGAAAGATTGATCTGCACACTCCCACCCTTCCACTACAACTTCTATTTCTGCACATCCCTCCCCTCACTGGCCTTACTACCTGATCACTCATATACTACCAAGAAACCCTGGCAAGAAAGATAGCATATCTCAACTGCTTGGAAGAAAGGCTTTCTATAATTACAAAGGACACCCTTTTTGAAAAGAATTAGTAGTCCTTTGCAATGAAGGTGTCCATGAATCTTGAATTCTTTCAGTCCTTCTGGACTCTGCCTGTTCAGTGCACTTCCCTCTGTTTCTGTGCCCCACACAGGTACACATTCAGAATGCAACCCTCGCTGGAGGAGTTGCTGTGGGCACTTGTGCAGACATGACGATCCACCCGTACATCGCTATGATCATTGGGAGTGTTGCAGGAATGGTCTCCGTGATTGGATTTAAGTTTCTGACGGTAAGTATGACAGATGCTGAGTCACTCTTAGAAGTGCACCATCATCTTTTCACATCCCACCAGAAGAGAAAAGCTATGAAAATGCCTTTCATAAACATTTATCTTTGTTTGGGGATCATTTACCTTCAAAAGTACAATCACATTTCAGTGTGCAATGTTTCTGTTCTTTCCTGACTTCTTCTGGGTGGCAGGAAAGCATCTGATATCAGCTGTTTGCAACCTGGTATGGTTGAATCTTAGGTACTGCATTCCTTTCCTTGAGGCAGTTCCATTCAAGTTTTCGTTGATGTTTGTTTGCTTTGTATAGTTAAAAACTCTGTGCCCTTTTAAGGGGATGTAGGAGTTCTTCAGTAGATAAGGACTAGGACTTGAAATAACTTGTTTGCAAAAGCATTTACTAAAGACTAAAAAAAACAAATTTGCCACCAATATATTCAGGTTCTGTGACTTTAAGTGGTTTTACATGTGGATGGAAAAGCAGACCATAGATAAAATGTTTCCTGCATGATCTTTTACTTTAATTATAGAGTCCTGTATACCTAACAAAATACTGAACTTTCCTCTTTTGTACAATTTTAGCCAATTTTTGCTACTAATCTGAGGATCCAAGACACATGTGGGGTCCATAACCTGCATGGTTTACCTGGTGTGGTAGGAGGCCTCGCGGGAGTTGCAGCAGTGGCCTTGGGAGCATCTGACATGTGAGTAAAAGAATGGGTTCTCCTGCCTCCCCCACCCCATCCAATAATGTTTTCTCTCACTTTGTGAATCCAGTGATGAGAGATCTTTTTCCTTAGCAGTCAGGCCAATGTTTGTAAGTATTGTCCTTAATGAAGAGAATAGAATTGATTAGAAGATGCATCTTAACTAACATTATTGGGGGGGCGGGTTGTGTGTAAAGTAACAGCATTAAATTTCTCTACCATAAGCACCTGTCTCCTAGAAAATAGGACAATTTGATAATCACAATCAGATTACAGCAGGCTTACTCTCTTACTTGATCCCCACAAAGTAGGGCATATAGGGCATATGTGATGAGCTGAGCAGTCATTTTCATTGGATCCACACAAAGAAGAAGGAGTTACCATACCACAGAAAGCACTTGGATCTGGAGAATCTGAAAGACTGACATTTGGCTCCAACTTTACTACTAACTAGTTACGTGGCCCCTGACAAGTCACTCAGCCTCTCTGGTTCTGTTTCCTCTTCTGTGAAATGGGAGAATGGTACTATGTATTCTTTAAAATCCCTAGCAGACGTAGATTCTTCCCGAAGGGGTCATAAATATTATTTACATAGCCAGAGGAAGAATGGCTATCAATCAAATCCAGGAAAATGGAAGTGATGCTATAAGCCATCAGTTGTCACTTTTAGGCAACAAGATTGAAGCAATTTGATAGGGGTGTCATCCATGCAAAATAGCTTGGAAGATCATAGGAAGTGAGAAGGAAGCAAAATGCTCAATTTCTAAAACTGATTGGAAGCATGAAGAAAAGATGAACGTGTGCTTGAAAATGCCTCTAGTTGGAATTGCATAATTTGAAAGAAAAATCCTTTCAATTTTAGCCAATTAAATTTTAACCCTATTAAAACCAGTAGTGATACGTATTTGAAAAACTTACTTAATCACATTTTCTACTAAACAGAAAAGTTTGCTTTTTTCATTTATATAGTTGACCTTTTATTCTCTCTGTGTTTAATTTTTTTTACTCCTTTTGCAAATTTGGGAGACAACTCCAGAAATAGTCACATTTTCTTTCAGTTCTTTCCCGCGCCTAACGGGATGTTAAGACCAAACACTCGTGTTTTAATGCAAATCATGTGTGATAAAAGCATGTGTCAATGAGCTCAACTTCTACGTGTTATTACAGTGTACAAACACTGCAGACACTGTGAAAAGATGCCCACTGATTAGGAATACAAGAGTTCTTGCTCATCAGTCCTGGACCAGTTCCACAGATGCGATAAAACAAATCTATCGGGCTTGCAGGCTTGGTCTGACTGGGCAGCCACATTTGGGGTGGGTTTCATGCTTGAGAGTCTAGTCCTTAGGTGTAGGTTTAGTAAAAACTTCTCAATTTACTAAGGGGGAGTTGGAGTGGGGGAGACTCTTAGAAGGCCCATTCAGCTGGGTAAAGTTCACACATTCCATGCACCACGTAATACTCTGACTCCAAGAGCAAAGACTATTAACTCAGACATATCTATTTAGAATTCTTAAATGTAAATCAGGTTTCTTGGTAAGCATAGGACAATGAGAAGTTAATATTCTTAAGGGACTTTTTTTTTCAAATAATGCAGCCTACCTTTAAAAATGTTGTTGATTTTGTTTAAACAAGTGTTTTTCAAGCCTATGTCATTGTAGGCCACTTTTAATAAAAAAATAAGTTTTAATACCTTGTAAAAGATCTTGGTAAATTCTGGTGAAATTAACAGTAAGTTTATATCAGAAGAAAATCAAGCAAATATGTGTATATTAAATATTAAACCTCACTAGTAATCAAAGAAATACAAATAAAGATAAGTTATCAGTTCTTCAATTATTAAATTGGTAAAGATTAAATGAATAATAATATCAAGTGGTAGGCAAAATAGAGAAATGGGGTGTAGATTGTATATTTTCAATTTGGAATAACCCTTAGTGGTTTATTACCTTTAACCAATAATCTCATTTCTAGATAGCTTTCATTATTGGGGAAGTTTATAGTGTTTATAAGAGGATGTATTCTTACAACATTTAAAAAAAATATATACAGCACTGGAAGCAACCTAAATATCCAACATGTAGTGGAATAATTATGGTACCTTTATATAGTATAGTGCTCTGTAGCAACTAATATTATGATGCAAATCTACATTTATTGAGAAAAAAAGACACTAAAAATTAATGGGAACATTAGTATCATAACATAACTTCATTGTTTTAAAAGTAAGTGTTTTATATTTTACATTTTATACCGATGGCATTTGAGGGAAACTAAATGTTTTCCTTTCTTTTTTTTATATTAGTGATTTCTAAAAGTTTCACAATGATTACATGTTACTTCTATAATTTTCTATGTAGTAGAAAAATTTTAAACCTTTTAAATAAAGGGAATAAGAAGAAATCTGAATTTAGTGCATTCTTTCCCTTGAATGATGAGGATAAAGCACCAACACACTCATGTTTCCAATTATTTCTTTTTCTGTAATCACTCCTTCAGTCTTTCAACAGCTGGTTATTAATTGTTTGCTAAGAGAGAGGCATGCTAAGGAGACTCCTGCATTCCTGGTGCATTTGCCACTCAGGTAACACCCTTATGCATTTCAATAACTTATTATTACATTCTTCCATTCCAAAAATTTAAGTATTTTTTATTCATTTCATTTTAAGGTGACTACTTCTAAGATGACATATAGCAATATACTTTAGTATCTTCAATGAGGTATCCTTGCAATATATGCTAAAATGAGCATTTCTGGCCTTACTGACTTTTGAATTTTATTATAGTTCCTTTTGGGATGGGGTGAAGACAGATAGAAACTCATGTTTGTTTTATATATTACTGTATTCTCAGTGCCTAGAAGAGGAACTGCATGGACGAGTGCTCAATAAATATTTGTTGAATGAATCAGATCATGGATCAAACCTAGCACAACATTTTTAGAAAATACCAAACCCTTTCTAAGGAAAATCTTTCCATAATTTTGAAGAAAAGGATAGTTCTAGTTTAAGTGCTTATAAGAATTTTTTTATGTTAAGAATTTCAAGGAAAATAAATATGTGATAAAAAAAAGAAAATGTGTAACAAATGTTTGTGTGCTGATGTGTAATGCCATGCTCTGGCCTGAAGATGGCAGGCATGTACTCCCTCAGGAGACGAGATTTGCTTGCTGATGTCTTGCTGCGAAAACAAGATTCTTTCCTTTTGGCTTCTTAGGTCTACACCTGCCATGCAAGTAGCCGCTCTAGGTTCTTCCATTGGAACAGCAGCTGTTGGAGGGCTGATCACAGGTCAGGGTAAAAGTAAACACTCTCCTGTACACATGCTTTCAGCATAATAGATTATTCACAAACATTGATCGGTAAATTGGAAAATGTGCTAAACTGACAATAATCGTGTAAACTCAAGGGGATGATTTTATAACAGTAGTCTTTAAAAATTGATTTTTTTAAAAGAAAGACTTTAATTACTTATACAAGTAAGTTTTCCTCTTCAGCATCATAACATGATGTATTTTCTCCCCACCCTCACAGGTTTAATTCTAAAGATTCCGATCTGGGAACAGCCACCTGACCAGAACTGCTATGATGATTCTGTGTTTTGGGAGGTACTGTGCAGTGTTCTAAATAAGAGTGTAAATGATGATTTCCCCTGTGAAAGCTTTGCTCACCTCAAACCTAGATGTGCATGTGTGTGCATTCAAGTGATGAAATTGGATGAAATCATTATTTATAGAGAAACATTAAGACAATGTGTCCATACAGATAAAATTAAAAGGTATGATATTTTTTAAGGTAGATATTAGATGAAGAAAAGACTGAAGCAACTGCCCTTTCTCTCCTCTGAGAGTTATTTAAAAATAGTAGGGACCCTGGGCATGAAATTTTATAGCATACAGAAAAGTCGGTGAAAACTGGTGGAATGTGGAATATGGAAGAAACTCAGCAAATACACAAGAGGTTCTGTGAATAACAAAACATGAGCCTCTTTCTATCCTCCAGTTTCTACCTCTTTGCTCCATTGACATTTTCCCCCAAATTATTTCCTGCAAAGCCTAAGAATGTGAGATGTGTGTTGGCGGGGCTCCACCCACAAAGCCCCCCTGTCTGCCACAGATGAGAATAAGTCTACCAAGACATGATCTGCTTGGGGAGGAAAGGTGGCCAATCCCTCAAAAGAGAAGGGCCAGGAGCCTGTTCCTCAATGGGCTTTTATTGGGTTCGTTTACACAGAAATTCAGGTAAAGCTCATTAATCATTGCCAGGCAGTAAGGATCAAACAATAGATAACAAAGAACTCTGAGGGCCTATTTTGAGTCAGGGTCAGATCTCTAAAGAGCTGTAAAACATTGAGGAACAAACTTACTTCTTGCTTGGACCCTTATCATTCAATTGAGAGCATTCTAAACAAAGCAGGTTTCACAGGATTTTACATATTCTTTCTTAGGCCTGATCTCCCAGGGAACCCGCCCTTTCCAGCACAGGGCTGCACCACCCTCTGTCATTGTTTCAGACTTAGGTGGAGCAAGGCAAGAAAGGCAGCCAAGAGATTAGGAGATTTTCTCACAGGCAATGAGGACTCAGGCTTTGTCAAAGCCGAGGGGCAAGGGTCCATCACCCCCTTTTGCTATAGCCCCCCAAAGTCCTTCCTTGGGGGCCTCCCATGTGATCGTGCCTGTCTTAGGTCATTCCCCCCTTTGGGGAATCTTACCCATTGTTGGCTAACTGACCAAGCATTGGGGGCCAGTTATGGATCAAGTAAAAGGAGCAGAAGTGGTGCTCCTGCCAGGGAGATAAGCTTTTGTCTCCTTGATGGCTCTTAGGGTCCAAGGTCGCTCCCTCAGCCTTAGCCTTGGTGGGGGTTACAGCTTCTAAAACCAGGCAGGGCAGCTCCCAACAGCGAGATGCTTGGGTGTGTTCGATGAGGTTTTCGGGAGAACGGGCCGGGGAAGAAGGAATGTAGTCATGGCGGGAGCGGTAAACATTTTTGTTCTTTGCTTTTTCCCCAGCTCAAGCAATTTTATATCATGTTCTTTTTAAGCATGGATAATAATTATGGAAAATGCCTTTGTTTTGGTACTACACTCTGACCAGCCCAGGAAGAAAAACTATAAAGTACATTAATCTTGTTTTCTTTCAAGGTGCCTAGGTGGAGAGAACATGAAAATCATTTCCATGAGCACAGCAGCCGCAGCCAGTTGGAACCTGAACTCTAATACCATTCCTCTGCCTCAACTTCCTTTCTCTTTATCTACAATAGACTCAAGTGTAAACAAACAAGAAGCATCCGATGAGAGTATGGATGGGAATGGAAGATCCTGAGCCCCAAATGTTTAGTGAAAAAATGTCTTAACATAATCTGGTGTTGTCTCTTGATATTCATTGATTGTTTAGTTGAGGAACTACGACTCATAAAACAGATGGTCAAGACTAAGCTTGGCCAGTGGGTAGGTACAGGGTTAATGTTTGATGTATTCATGTAATTTTTCCCCATGGAGGTAGATTTACGTAGAGTCAACACTTTCTACACATGTCAGTTTCTTAAATGTAGTTACTGTGTCTTCAGTTCCAAAAATTATAAAACTGAAGCCAATGAAATAATGATGTATATAAAAATTATGTATAGAAAGACTAGCCTTAGTTGCCAATGCTTTTATCTCATCAGGAAAGGACATCAAAAAAAGAAAAACTACCAACTGTTATCATTTTATCTTAAAAAAAGAGTCTAGCATCACAAAAATGGAAAGGACATAGGTTCAGAATAAAAGACAACCATTTAAATTGAATAAAATTTAACCTTTGTAATAGCAAAATGAAATAAAAACAATAAAATAGCAACACTTGTACTTAAAAAAAAGACTGCAAAGAAGCTCCACGTACTTTACTTTCTGAGTCGGGGTTTACATGCCAAGCTAATTATTTGTCTCTGACCTCTTTCTCCCCCAAATCTCCAGAGAAACATGCACATACATTCACATATATCAATACATACAATGTATTCATCATTGTACCTGTACATAGCACAGGTTCAAAAAAAAGATCTATAAAAATATATGTATCTAAAGCAATAATACAATTGTTTTTGGTAATGCTGTTTTTGATTTTAAAAATGGTTGGGCTAGTAATATTATGTCTTTGCTTGAATAATTCTTATGCTTAATTTCTTTTGTATGTATACTATTTGCATAAACAGCTCAAATGCTGTCTGACTGAAGTCTATTTTGTATAAAGTTCCAATGGATTCAATGTTATTATAAAATAAAGTACTAGTCTTTGGCTCTCCTTTCTTTGGAGGTTAAAATTCATTTTATCAACAGCAACATAGTATTATCTCTTAATGAAAGTTGTGAAGTAGAAATAAAAACAATGTACCTTAGAAATCATCCTCCAGCTTTCTGTCTGGGAAAATCTGTTAAGTGACTCCTCCTCCCCTAATAATGGGGTGGGGGGAGTTTCCAGCAGATTTCTGGCTGTTCTTAAAGTTTCGGCAGGTCATTCTCTCACTGGCACATGAAATCAAGATGATCATGGGTCCGGAAGTGCATTTAAAGTATTTGCTTCTGAACTTCCTCAGTCAGAATAGAAAAGTAGTGAAAGTACTGTCTCAGTTTTTCTTCCTTTGACCAAAAAGTAAGGAAAACCAAATAAGCTCATATTCAAAGGGAAACTGATTACTTTAATCTAGTATTTTAACAGTTGTTCTGGATATTGGAATTTTATTACTTCCTGTTCATAAAGTTTATAACATAAATTGGTATGTAATATAACCTTTACTTGAGGGTTAAATCTTTATTATTTTTTTATGAGTAAGCATAAATGGCAGACCAGAGGTGAATAGCACAGAATCAGTCATTGCTAAATTATTTGTGAATGTATTGTTCAGCTTTCTTATTTTTGAAACTCACAGAATTACTACTTTTCCTAATTGTATTTCAGTATTAATGGTGTGTGTGTGTGTGTGTGTGAGTGTGTGATTACAAAGTTTCTGTACAAAATTTAATTCTGAAATGTCTTTAGAAAATTAAAGGCTGAATATAGGAAGAGAAGGTGGGCCAGAAATAATAAATGGTTCTTTTCTTGTATGGTTCTTACTGTGATCACAGGGAAAAAAAATAAAACAGTACTCTCTAGATTTGTCACTAAACATTGTTTTGCTTTCATTTAAACTTCAAATGTATGAACAGAATGAGGCAATCAGTTAAAACCAGAAATAAGAAGTGTCACAAACTTAATGGCCTTATTTTGCTATAGCAATAAAATGACCAAGAATCATCTTATAAAAGTTGCTGCTATGAATATTTTTAGCCATAAAAATTTACCTTTGCTTTCACCTGCCCTGTCTTCTGTAATTACAACATAATATAGTTGGTGTTGTGGTATGCTAACAATCCAAGGTGGGTGGGAAAATTTTTATATATTTTACCAGAAAGGCAAAACTCACTGACTTGTTTACAGGTGCTGTAAAAAAGCATGCTTCTCCTTCAAAAAGAAAATTTAATAATAAAGAATACTATTGCCAGTTGTATCAGTCTCTACTGGTTATTTTTCATTATCTTCAGCATATGCTTATTGCAAAGCACAGGAAAATTATTTTGTATTTTCCAGTTTTGTAAATAAAAGAAACAATGCAAAGAGTAAAAAGAAAACATTAAAAATTCTAGACCCCTGTGGTGTTTACTAAATATTTGTGAGTCTGTTTTCTCACTGAGAACTGTGAGATAGTATTTTCTATGTCACGGGAATATTGGGAGGATTTGAAATGACTTATATAACATACCTCACAGAGTACTTGGCACGGAATAATTATTTAAAAAATAGAAGCTGCTCTCTTCCTCTTCCCAAAAGCATTTTGCAGTGATGGATATGGTTGAAAGAAAGAAAGGAGGCCTCCCACTTCCTTCTTTTGGGGGAGATGCCCTGTTCATTTGTATTACATTCACAATGGAGCTGCTACCATCTTACAGATTCTGCCTCCCTGGACACCCAGTGACTGGCAGAAGGGAAAGTACTTTGCCCAAATTGTGTTACTGACTTAGAGGCTGAGATTTTAACATTTTGAAACACAAAGAGCTAGTCTCAGCATGGGAGTTCTCTGCAGTTATGTACTTCTGTCATCTGGAAAAAGTTAATTTGAAAGAACCAATTTAATGAAGTGTAAAAAGGTGAAGACAGCATGGATGGAACTGGAGAGCATTATGCTAAGTGAAATAAGCCAGGCGGTGAAAGACAAATACCAAATGATCTCACCTATAAGTGCACCCTAATAAAAAGAAAAACAAACAAATGAGCAAAAGAAGAACCAGAGACATGGAAATAAAGAACAAACTGGCAGGGATCATAGGGGAGGAGGTATGGGGATAACGGGGAAAGAAGGGGAAGGGTTTAGTCAAGGAACATGCACAAAAGACCCAGTGACAAGGACAATGGGGTGGGAAATGTCTTTGAGAGCTGGGGTTGGTTGGGGCAGGGGAGAGCAAGGGGGATAAAAATGGGGACAACTGTAGCTGAACAACAATCAGAAAAAAAAGAAATGTGTCATCTAAAAATATATCAGCCCTGGCTGGTCTGTGAACCAAAGGGTCACTGGTTGGATTTCTAGTCAGGGCACATGCCTGGGCTCCCAGCCAGGTCCCAAGAGGGGGCACAGGAGAGGCAACCACACATTGATGTTTCTCTCCCTCTTCTTCTCCCTCCCTTCCTTTTTCTCTAAAAATAAACAAAAATTAAAAAAAAACACAAATCAGATATTATTTATGCCAAAATAAAAAAAGATGAAAACAATCCATAAGGATTTTAAAACTGATCACAAATCTTTTCTGAGCACCTTCCATTGCTTGGTTTCTTAAGCATAACCTTGCTCTTATATAGTTCAAGTCACTGTGGGAGGGGGAATCAAAATCCAATGGGTTGGAAAGGGGATGGTGGCTGCTGAGGCTGGATGGTGGTGGGTAGAAGCGGCAGTGCCACGAGCACCGAGTGCGCACCAGGTGGTGGGGCTGTGCCTCCTCTTGTAAAGTGCTCATTACTGTGAGGAACATTGTCAACAAGGTGATCATGGGCACCTTCTGTGTTCCCAGTGACCCTGCCTCTGTGCCACATCCTGGCACAGTGTGCGGGGACTCCCACTGGTGTTCGGTGCCTGGCACGTGTCTTGCCCCTGCTCCCCCACCCCTCACACCCACACCCACACCCAGGCCCTGGCACCACCAGTCTGGGGCACTTGCAGGCCGCATCCGTTGCCTGGACCGTTGCCTGACAGTTGGTGTACTTGTTACTCAACCTCAACATCAGCAGCTTCCTGCTGGCCACTGTTTCTGAGTTGTATTTTGATATTACTCTGGCAGCCACATTGTGCCTCTCACTTCACACTACTTTCTCTGTAAAGGTATTGAGAGAGTTGCAGATCTACCATCTCCAGCTGCTGAACACCTTGGGTTGCCACACTGTCTTCTTTATGAACCCCATGTGGGTCCTGGTAGACTTCTTGGCTTTCCTGGTTAGCAGTGACCTGACCTGCGTTCCCCGGAGGCCCTGGACACTGCTGCTCTTGGCTCTCAACACCTTCTTTCCATGAGGACAGAGGCCAGGAGCAGTCAGGAGCACCGTCAAAGTTCCTTGGAGGAGCCGCACCTTAAGTGCCCTCTTCCCCTAGCAGGCAGACTATCCAAATGGCCACAGAAACACCTTAACAGACCACTTCCAGTATAGCCCACAGAGCCCCCCAAACTCAGACAACTTAAACCACTCTGACTTGTAGAGCTTAAAGGGTAGAGTGATCCATTCTATGACTCCTCCCCGACCCCAGCAGGACCAGAAACTTCTGACAACCAGCAAATGTAAGCCTAGGCTAGGGGTTGGTGCACATCCATCAAAGGACCCTGGGGTTCCTGGCCCCAAGACAGCAGGAGGCCCTCCCTACAGTGAGGACCACTGCTCTGGAGCTCCTGTGTTTCCTGCCCTTCCTGCTTGCAGTCTGTCATCTGAGAGCAACCGTGCTATAGAGAGCTTGGCCAGATTTCACCTTTCTGTGAGGACTTACTCCCTTACTATGGATATCAGAGTTTCTGTTCTGCTTCCCAAATAGCATTTCCAGAAAACCGTCTGAAAAGGTTAGGTTGCTGGGGATACAAACCCCAGAGAGGGCAAGAGACAGACTCAGTTTCCCCATCAGCCCCATGGCCATTTGCAGTTACTGGCAAGTACTCCCAGGCAAACAGTTATTGCGAGTAGCATAGTATTCTTGGAGGCTGACCTTTTGATCTGCAAGTTGGAGTCCTACGTGCAGATTCAGAGGGAAGGGCGAGCTGGCCAAGGCTCCTCTGGGAGTGGGAAGGAGGAGGTGACTGCGGGGCTGGGAGAGGGATCTTTAGGAGTCATGTTCAGTGTTTCGGGCTCATTTCTGTCTTTTTTGTCTTTTTTGGTGAGATTTCATTGCAGTGATGACTTGAAGAGCTGTTGATATTATGAGGATCTCTCATTTTTTAGGGAATATTTTATAGTCATGTGCATTTATGCCTTGGCCTCCAGGAGTGGATACATGAAAACTGGCTTATAGATTAAAAATCCTCTTGCTTCTAACTGTTTCAAAACAAGAAGTGTCCCCACTGGAGATGTCTGTCTTGATACATTTCTGCATTTGGTAGGAAACAATGAGGGACTGAGGAGCACCTGCCAAAAGACCACAGTCACTGAAAGCAGAATGAATCAAGAATATCATCTCCATGGTTTGTGACAGACAAGAGCACTGTGCTCTGATTCCATGGCCTGTTCTTGTGGTTTTATATTGGACCTTGAGAGCTTATTTGGAGGTTCTGGCAGGGAGCCCAGCTACTCGTTTGTAGAGCAGTGCTCTGCTCCAGTGGGAAGGTCATCCTCTTCGACCCAGAGCACAGCTTTGGGAGGGACACACGTGGAGAGGTCTCAGACGCCTTCTGGTCTGTGCGTATAAAAACCATCAACCTCAGAAATCTCTGTTTGTTGTCTGTTGTTCTCTCGCCCTCTGATTACTTTGGCCCCAAGTTTCGACACTGCTGTGCGAAACCCAAAAAGGCAAACCTGCAGGGTGCCATGGGTGACAGGAGCTGGCTGAGGGCCCTCAGCAGAGGCAGCTGAGTCTACAGTAAGTTCTTCCCACTGGTGAATAACAAATGGAGTGATTTTGCTCTGCAGAGATATTATGGTGGTTGTCTCCATGATTAGAGTAACTGACTCTTTCAACGTATAGTCGAACTCCAAAATGAATCAGGCCTCCATTCAGGTTTAATGAAATTTCTGATGTTGCTGACAATTGTACATTAGTTTGTTTTCCTTTTCTAATGCAAGATCTACTGGTGATAGGAAAGGACTGATTTTATCACAGTTCAGAAATGTAAAATTGAGATACTTTATTCTGTAAAATACATCAAATTAAGATCCATGTGCTTAAGACTCAGTTAAGGGCACTTATTGGAGGCACTCAACACAAATGCCTCTCCGTCTGTGGCAGTCTGTGGTGCACAGGCCCTGAGAGGGGAGCTGTGGCAGGACTCCATGGAATTTTATATCTAGTGTGCTTACCAGGAAGGAGTCGCCGCCTGTCTATAATGTTCTACAAAGAACATTTTGATGTGTGTGATATACCACTTCAGTCTGAACCTAAAAATTATCTTGACCTCTTAAGGAGCAGTAAACAATATTCTTTATTTATAACCCCACCTGAAACAGACTTGACCAAATGTTAAACATGCAATAACATAAAATTAATCACTATGCATATATATCAGGCAACTGGCTTCTGCTAGTTATTAGGAATATATATATATATATATATATATATTTCATTTTTCAAATTTATATTTTGACAGTTATTAGTTGAATAGTTACTATGTATAATGATGAGGTGTATTATGCAGGGACTTAGAAAATGAACAGAATGTGGTGACTAGAAAGGCAAAGGTGATTTCACAGAAACAGACTATGGAAAGGATGAGAGAAAGTGTGGTGTGTTCAGGAAATGGCTATAGGCACCTTGGAGGGATTTGGAGAAACTAAGCTAGAAAGGTAGCTTGGTACAATTGTTCTTATTCCTGGTGGCATATAGAATTAGCTGGGTGTCTAACAAATAAACCGATGCCTCGAATCTTCTACGGAATTTTTATAGGATGGACTCTATATTTAATTCCCCCATCTTGTTCAGTTTTTTTTATTATTTTTTAATAGTTGCTCTACAGCAAGAGCCTTCTTTGTCACTGCAACATACTCTAATTCTTTCCCTTTCCTCTTCATAAGTAGTCGCAGATTTGTCTCTAGTACTGCTTGATTTTATTCCTTCTTCCCTCGATGTTCCTATAAATTTTTCATTTTTCTGTTTTAGTTTCCACATGTCACCTTCAAAATTTAATAATCTCCCTTTCAGGCTGGTTACTGCCTGCCTCAAAAGTTCATTTTGCTCACTTTATTAGTGAAATTTTCACTTAAAGACAGGAATTCATCACTTTCTGCTTTAAGAGCTCTGTTTTCCATAAGTAGCTTTTGTAAAACATCTTGTTTCTCCTTTAGCTGCTTGATTTCTGAGTCAGTTTGTTCATGCTGTTTTCTCTCTAGCTCAGAGGTGGCAGCAATTTAATCTGACGATCTCTGGTGACTTTTCTCGAGAGTTCTAATTGCTGCCTCTTTTTCCTGCATTGATTTTTCTCAGCTCTTGAAGCTCTTCTTGGAGCAATTTAGAAGACTCATTGAGTTCATTAGATTTCATTACCTTCAGAAAGAGTGTGCATTCTGAGGTCATTGATCCGGTGGAGGGCTGTGGTGAAATAAGCTCAGACTGACCTAAAAGACCATCGTGGGCATTGCCAAGCCGTCCTGTGCTGAGTTTGTGCTGATTTATCTTCCAAATTTTGATCGTTGTCAAAGATGTAAGTAGTTTATCATGGTTTAAGCTACCCCGTCTCATTATTTTATTTTCAGCATCAGACTGTGCTTGTTGAACTCTCATCGCTTCTTCCATGGATATACTTTGTTCAAGGCCGGCTCCAGGATTCCCTGACTGAGTGGCTGACTGCAGCTTCCACCACTTACTCTGTAGCACTACCTGTCTTCCTTTCAGAAGTTTGATTTCTAAGTTTTTCTGTTGTAGTTGATGTTGTAAGCAGCAGAAACATGATGGTTGGTGTCATAATCCAAGGATGGTGATGCAGTGGTTGATGGTACAAGGCCAGCTCCAGAATTTCCTGACCAAATGGCTGACTGCAGCTTCTGCAGCTTATTCTTTAGTACGATCTGCCTTCCTCTCAGAAGTTTACTTGTTTAGTGTTTCTGTTGTGCAACAGTTTGCTGCTTCATTTGAAGCTCTGATCTTCGTACTTCTGTTCTAGATCACTAAAAAGTGTTCTAAGTCTTTCATTCTCTGCTCTTAAAATTGCCTGAGTGGCTTCCACCTCCTTCCTCTTAGAGTCAGGTGTCTGTTCCTCTTTTAGGGATTCCTTCATCAGTACCTCTTTTGTGAAGTTGGAGAGGAGTCTTGTGAAGGAAGCCACACTGCTGCCCACTTGCCACAGAGCCAAGGTGACAAGATGAATAAATACCAGCTTGACAATAGCTGTCAATCACAAAGAGGCTTGTTTGAGGACACTCATTTAATGTAATTCCAGCCTCATTGTAGGCCCTGTTTCCTGACATGATCAGCCCTGCATTACCAGAAGTGTTTCATCCGGAAACTTGGTCTACAAGGTTAGTCTTTAAGATTGCCAGTTTAAGACTCTATCATAAAATTTTCTTGTAAGTTAATCTCTTATAAAACAACAGTTCAGAATTCCTTTATCAAGGCATCCAATATTCAGTGCTCAGAAGTTGTATCTTAAGTAGAGAGATGGTCATTAAAGAAAGGATCCAGACAGCATATATATCCATTCATAAAATATCATTTACCTACTATATTCCAAGCAAGGCAGTCTGTTAGGTTTGAGGGAAATAAAAACCCATAAAATCTGGGTCTCTGACCTACAGGAGCTCACAATCTGTTATGAGACAGACAAGAAACAGAGGGTTGTCACCAGAGGTATTCATTCCTCTCAGCATTTATGGAGCACACCCCTAACTACTGAGCTCCTACAAAATTCCAGGTACTGTTTCAGGTCCTGGAAATACAGCACTGATAAAATTGACAAGGTTTCTGCCTCCATAATCCTTGGGAAATAAAATTAACCTATTACAATCCCAAGCATGATAATTTTGATGAGTTATACAGATAAAAAATAAGTGGAATATGAGAGAGAATGATTGAAGTGCTACTTTCGATAGGCCGTTAGGAGTGTCAGTTAAGCTACTTTGGCCACAAGTAATGAAGGCCGATCAGTGGCACAAGTCTTAGGGACATTACTTTTTTATTTTATTTTATTTTATTTTTTAAAGAGTTTATATATTTATTTTTAGAGAGAGGGGAAGGGAGAGATATTGAGAGAAACATCAATGTGTGCTACATCTCACGGGCCCCCCACTGGGGCCCTGGCCCACAACCTAAGCATGTGCCCTGACTGGGAATTGAATTAGTGACCCTTTGGTTTGTAGCCTGTGCTTAATCCACTGAGCTACACCAGCCAAGGTTAATTTTTTATTTCAAAATCCCAGAGGTTATTGATCCCAGGGTGGTTTTAGTAATTTGGTCATGTCATTAATCACTAAGGCATTTCCATCCTTCTCTTCCCCCATGCTAAACATTTTGGCATCTTCCTCAGGCTTGTGGCTTCATCGTGGCAAGACAGTTGCTATAGCTGCAGACATTATCTTCTCTTACAGGTTTGAAAGCCAGAAGGGAGAAAGAGGTAGGGGAAGAGAGGAAAGATAACCTTTGTTCTAGTGTTGCTCTCTCATTTATCAGGAAAAAGTCCTTCCTACAAGCTCAATCCTTTCCCAGCTGACTTCTCCCTAAAACTCACTGAACACAAATGGTCACCTGTCCACATCCAATTCTGTGACCAGAAAAGTGGCCACAATTGGTGCAAGACTATTATGAGTGGTCAAATACAGGTGTTTGGCAAGAGAGAGAATGACCTTGGGTGGGTAAAAGGAGGTGACATTTGAACTCAAATCTAAACAATGAGCTGATGGTTGCCAAAGGATTGAGGGTGGGGGAACGAGCATAAAAAAATGAAGAGGTGGTGTCAGTCCCACGCACTGTGCACCGTGGTGGCACTGGGCCAGGGCAGTTGGTTGTGGAAGGTGAGACAGTGGAGGATACACTGGAGGACAAGGATGAGTGAGCCCAGGGAAGCTCTGGGTGGAGACAGGTGGTGGCCAGTCAGGCTGCGGTGGAGGCCGACGGAAAGGAAGAGGGACGTCCGGCTACAGGGAGATGAACAAGACAAGGCAGATCTCAGCCCTGGTGAGGGTGACCTCAGAGGGAAGATTCCAGCGTCACAAAATGAGTGAGTAGGTGAATGTGTGCACAAGGAGCGTATCGGTTTCACCTCAGGGTTTGGGGGAGACTTTGTTGACAATGAGACAGGGGGTTGGATCATGACCGAGGACAAGGAGTTTGTGGGCAAACAGAGGTGAGAAGGCTGTCCGAGTTATAGGGCACAGCGCGCACAGAGGCCTGCAGACTCTAAGGACACAAGGAAACCAGTCGGTAAGGCACCGCCTGCCTATACTGTGTGACTCAGGGAGGCACTGGTGACCAGGCTGGAGCTGTGCTCACGAGCTCTGCTTATTGGGTTAGGGAAATGTTTCCTTTTTTTTTAAATTTTATCTTTTTAATCACAGTTGACATTCAATATTATTTTATATTAGTATCAGGTTTATAGCATAGTGATTAAACAATTATATAACTGACAGTGTAATCCTCCAATAATTCAAGTACCCATCTGGCACCACAGATAGTAATTACAATATTATTGACGATTTTCACTATGCTGTACCTTACGTCTCTGTGACTTCTTTGTAGCCACGAACTTGTACTACTCAATCCCTTCATGCTTTTCACCCATCCTCCAAATCCCCTTTTTCTCTGGCTACTATCAGTCTGTCCTCTGTGTCTATGAGTCTTATTTCTCTTTTTTTTTTTTTAATTTTATTATTTAGACTCCACATATGAGTAAAATCATATGAAATCATTTTTCACCTTAAAATAATATAAAATAATACTGAATATCAACTCTAATATAACATAAAAAGACTGGTTTTAGAGCCATTTAGAATTAAATTCAAATGTTGGCTTTGTTAGTTACAGCCTGTATGAACTTGGGAAAGTTCTTAACTACTGTTTGCCTAGTTTACTTATTCAAAAAAGGAGGAGTAGTGCTGCTTAATGCTAAGCCTGTGGGTGGCTATGTAAATTAGATATAATTCATGTGTGGTGCATAGTAAGTGATTGGTACAGATTAAGCCTGAAATAAATGGTAACTATCATGTTTGAATATTTGGGGAACAGTTTAATAAACTGCCATATGACATAGCAGGGTGTCATACAGCCATGATGTTAAAGGTCACACTTTTTGGTTTTTCAATAATTCATAATTTTAATATCAGAACTATAATAATAATATCTATATACAGACATGCATTGTGATCTCCTTGAGCCTAGTCAATAGGTGCCTTTGGTAGCTGAAAGTTATAACTTCTCAAAACTGTATATATTTTGATATATTCTTGTTGATATTTTTAAATAGGAAGGGCAGAATAACTAAGAAAGACCCACCTGACCTCACTTAGTGCCTCATCCTAGGGAAGACTATCCAGACTTGGTGGGATTCTATTTCCATTCCCTCGACCTGAATTCCGATAAATATTTTTAGGTTTCTGTTTGTTCGCTTGTTTTGATAACAGTCATCATTTCCTTAAGCCCAGAATCCCATTGTGGGAAGAGAAAAGGCAGAGCAGGGCCCTGTGGCAGGGACATGGGAGGAATGGAGCCGGGTGCCCAAGGTCAGCCCAGGCCTGCTCTGTGACCCTGAGGACAGGGAGACAGGAGTGTGTCAGAGGAGTCAGGGGTCCATCTAGCTCAGCTGGGGAAGGCAGAGCAAGAACTGAGAACAAAGGCATGGAGATTGAAGAGAGCTGGCATGTTCCCAGACTCCAGAAACAGAGTGTGCAGGCGTGTGTGTGTGGGTGTGTGTGTGTGGAGGGGGGCAGGGTAGGGGATGAAGAGCCACAAGACAGGAAGGAGATCAGAGGGGCTCAGGAGCTTCGGCTCCACTCTGTGGACAAACCAAAGCCTTCGGAGCTACACCGGGGCCCCAGGGCAGGCAGAGTGCTTCCGGGCCAAGAGTCCAGCTGCCCCTCCACTGACAGGAAGGCAGAGGCCCACAGGAAAGGGCTCCAGGGCAGTGTCTAGCAAATCCTACTTGGAAAGACCCAGGACACGGGCACGTGGAGCCAGAAAGCAGTCACCTGGGCGAGAGAGGACGGGAGCTGACTGGACTGGACCCAACACAGGCCACCGCCGCCCCACCTCGGGACCTGTGGCTGCCTGGCCATGAAGAGCAGGGGGACAAGAATGATGTTCATCCAGCATGTGGGCAAAAAGGACTCATGCTCCCGGGACCCTTGGCCTTCTGCACCTGTTTCACCTCCAGGCACCGATGAAAGCTGCCATCTCAGGGCCTGGGGATCAGGAGGAGACTTAGCCCCCTGCTTAGGGGCCATCAGGGGCCCCAGGCCTCCACAGACTAGGGCACAGGACAGGCCACTGACGGCGGCCACATCGCAAAGTCGACCCAGCTCCTGGTCACTGAGCTGCCACTATGACAGGGACAGGTGCTGTCCTGCTCTTCCCAGAGCAGTGAGCCCCCTTCCAGAAGCGCGCATTGCATCGATGTCAAATGACCACTCCAGCGGCAGCGCTACCATGCACAGCTTGGGTCCCGCACAGAGGACCGCACCATCGCTCCGCGCTAGCCGGGGCTGTGGCAACCTCAGCAGGAGCAGCCCAGCCACCCGGGAGCCTGTGGCTGCCATTTGGGCCCCTGGTGAGGACGGTCACTGTTATCACCCGGTGCTATTCTTACTGTTGAACTTCAACAAACTCAGTTCAATGAGATGATACCATGTGTTTTTCCCCACCGCTGGCCCACCCCCCCGAAATGGTTCTGGAATTTTCATGGATGATTTGCTCAAGAACTTTATTTCTTAGATTACAAGGCCCTTTAAATATCTGTTAGGAGCTGTGCTACTTTTACCCAGAAAAATGAACTGAAAAAATAACCCACACTCTTTTCCATGGGGTTATTCACCGACTCATTGAGACCTCTATAGAAGAGCATTTGCTGCTGAGCAAAAATGTAGAAGCAACTTTCTGACCCAGATAATGTTTAACTTTTAAAAATACTTTTTAGTGTTTTAATTTAAAATTTTCATGGATTGCTTCAAATTTAGACTTACGTTACTTCATCCATGAGTTAAAATGGCAGGTCGTGAACTGTTGACTTTTTTAAACAAAAATTTGCTAATATTGCCAGGTTTTGTACTTGGAAACTCACCCTAACATTGATCAGGTTAAATTATACAACTTTTAAAAGTTATTATTTCTTTAATGCTTCAGTTTCATATTTCATGTCATGTTTTTCCAAAGCTATAAATCTGACATATTGTTATCAGGATCTTGTATGTTTTCTTGGATTTCTTAGCATTTCAGTAATTAAAACACCTATTTTGCTATTGTTTTAATTACACAACATCCACAAAAACATCAATATAAAGCACAACTTACTCTTTTGGATGTGTTAGTACTGAGTCACAGAATTTATTATTTCTATCCAACCATTTTTTTTTAAGTGATACAGAAAGTAAACACCATGAAAGGGGTATATCAAGATATTTAGTACACTAGGTGTCATTCTTCAAAAACAAGTTATTCTTTCAGAAACTGTTTGGACTGGGTCTGCCTTGTCTTTCCCCTCTATGGGGAGTGGGAATGAAAGTGCCCCTGGATCGGTTACACAGCCAAAGAAAATTAGAGGAATTGGCTTTGGAGACGTTTTTAAAGAAGGCTCTGTGAAACTTAGGACAAGAACACCCAGTAGTTAAATAGAAGAGAAGAAATCAGAAAAGGTAATATGGAGAAAACTTTACTTAGATTAACTCCACCATTTCTCTCATTAAGCATTTTTTAAAATGGAAAAGTCACTTTGCAGCTTTTGCAACTTATTATTTAGCACTATCTATCTGGGTTTTTTTAGAGTTTGATTTCTAAGCCTGATGTAGCTAATGTCATTAGGCAGCAATTTGCTGCTTCATTTGAAACTCTGATCTTCAATTTCTGTACTAGATCACTACAAAGAGTTTTAAGTCTCTCATTCTCTGCTCTTAAAATTGCCTGAGTGGCTTCCACCTCCTTCCTCTTAGAATTAGGTGCCCTTCTTCTTTTTGGGATTCCTTCATCAGCATCTCTTTTGTGAAGATGGAGAGCTATCCTGTGAAGGAAGCCACACACTGCCCACTGGCCACAAGCCGGAGTCAAGGCCACCCAACCAGGAAACCATCACTGGGGTCACAGGACTGACCTGGTCCAGTGACATTGGACAACCCTGCCAATTGTCCAGGAACTGCAGTGTGGACCCGACTAAGCACCACTTGCTAGGACTAAGCACCTATTGCTAGGCAACACCTGGGTTGGGGGTGGTGCTTCTTCGTGGGGAACCTGAGAATGAGGAAGCTTGGCCTGGGCCTGATGAGGAGCCCTTCCCCAGTGACACCTGCCCCATGGTCCTCCTGTGTTTCCTGTCTCAGAAAATACACATTTCCTTTGATTTTCTTGTTACACAGCTCATGTTGTCCAGCACCTTGCTGTTTCCATGCCGTTTTTTTTACATTTAAAGTTGTATTCACACAATGACACACATCATCTTAAGAGCACAAGTGGGTGTGTTGGGGCAAATTTCCACACCTGTACATCACACCTACAATGGTAATCTTTCCATTGCCACTTATGATGCCCACTCCTCCAGAGCTGTCATTAATGAGAGTGGCCTCAGAGTCACCCTAGAGGATGGCCTTGCGAGGCCTGCTCTGATCACTGGTCTAGGAGTTGATAAAGCAGGGAACATGTTTGCTGTGTTTGTAGGTGACACCAGATTGGAAGATACGGTGTTTAGAACTGGCAGAAATTAAAGTGGATATCTTAAAAAATACACAGAATACACAGTGATAGGTAAGTGAGCAATATGTTCAGATTTTTAACTAACAAAATCTAAGGTCAAATAGAGTTATTTCTGGGGAGAGGATTCAAGGAAACAGTAGAGCAAGATGGTGAAGCACTTAACTGTAGCAAATCACAGTGGAGAATCGTCTTCTAGACTATAGTTGTAGTAAGGATTATAACATCACCTAAATGTTCTTATTTAATACCAGCAATACAGCATCAAGACTTTCTTTTCTCCTCCATCTTATTGTAAGGAAGTTTAGTGTTGTTGAAGCGCTCACATTCTGGAGTTGTACTTTCTAGCTTTTAGTCTGGGTTCTGCTAAATTGTTGTTATCCTGGGCAGGTATGAAACTGTTTACTGATTTCTAAAAGGAGTAATGATAGTGTCTACCTCATGCAGAGTGTCCTATAGATGAAGTTGTAATGAATGGAAAGTGCATAGCTCAGGGATTGGTCCACAGTAAATTTTCAAATGCTATCATTAGTTATTTTAAAGGTTCTGAAATGAGAGTACTGTGTTATAGGTATCAGAATTTTTTTATTCTTAAATGAGAGAGTTTTAAAAGTTAGAAGTCTTGAGCTATCATTTAAGTAGCTTTTAAGGTCTTTCTCTTTTTCATGTCAGAATTTTCAGTCATGTTACTAATCTAGTTCTAAGTACCATTAGGGAAAGCTGGATAACTGTAAATGGAATTTTTATTTATCCTTATTTTAACTTGAAATAGTTGATCTCCCTGGTTGGGTGGTTCATTTGGTTGGAGCATCATCCTGTACACCAAAAGATTGTGGATTTGATCCCCGGTTGGGCTGCTTATGGGAGGCAATGGATTTATATTCTCTCTCTCTCCTTCTCTCATCAATCAATGAATAACATTCTCAGATGAGGATTAAAAAATAAAATAGTTTATCTTATCATTCTCTATTCTAGCTCTTAATCATACAATCACTAGGATCCAGATCTCAGAGCGTGGAGATAACAAAAACAGACACTAGAAGTAAAATTAAAGGTGTTTTAATAAAATTGTATGCTAGGGATGAAACATATTCAAATATATTATTAGCTTTGTTGAAGAATTGTCAACACTGTACTACCTGATCAGAGTATTAAATCCTGCTGGATGTAAGCACCATGAGGCTCCACCCAGTTAGAGCTGTGCCTAGAGCATGTGTTTGCATGAATGATGCATAAAATTGTTACTTAACTCAACATATAGCATTGGCTGAAATTATTAAATTCATTTTAATAGCTACTAGTGTACATTTCTTTGCACAAAATACTTAATGGGTATTTGAAAGAATCAACTTATATAAACCACATTATTTACGTTATTTATTTTAGCTAAGAAATATTGTAGCACATTATTTGCCCATGAAGGTGCTAATGAAATTGAACTTACTTTTAAAGGAGAAATGGATCCATTGGATAAGTAAGGTAAGATCTTCTTTCTCAGCTTTTCATGTAACTTATTCATAGAAATAGTTCTCAGTATATTCACATTTCCTGTATCATGTGAGCTCTGGAAGAGCTGGAACTTTGGTTCAATCCTGTGTTCTGAGAATCTACCTGACACACGGTGAGTGCTCAGAAAGATTTTTTGTTTGTTTGTTTGTTTTTTAACATTTATTATTGGTCTTTGTTGTAATTGGTACCTGGCTGGAAATTATTCTTACCATTTTACCATTATGTTTTGTTTTGTTTCTCTAACCCTAACCCCCTTCCATGTTTCTCTTCTTAATTTGTTTTCCACCTCATTTAATTTTCCCCCACTTAATGTTTGCTGTATATTATAATATAAAAAGACAAATAAAAATAAGAAAAAAACAATTTAAATGTTCCTCTACATGAAATGGCTATGAATCTTTATACTGTGAAAAATGGTGCAGCTATTTAAAAGATTGAGGTAGTTGTATAACTTGAATTAAGGTAAAAGAAAAAGAAAACCCAGTAATGCTGGGGTGTGGGAAGAATCCTGTGATTATTTTTGCAATAGAACAACACTATTAATATTTAGTTTTTGGTGGAATCCTATTAAATAATTTTTAAAATTTCTTCCCATGGTTTTCTTCTCAAGTAAGGATATATTTATTGATTTTAAAGAGAGAGGAGGGGAGAGAAAGAGAGGAAAACATCGATGTGAGAAACATCAATTGGTTGCCTCCCGTATGTACCTTAACTGGGAACTGAACCTGCAACCTTTTGGTGTGCAGAACAGCACTCCAACCCACTGAGCAACCTGGCCAGGGCTCTTCCCATTGTTTTAAATTAATCATGAGATGGTTTAGTGTATGTAGTTTTTAATATTCACACAGTTTGAACTAATTTCTTACAGAAGGATGGCATTTAGAAAGGATTGAACAAGATCCTATTAATTTATGAACAGTGAATAATGTGATTAATATTTTGTATATAAGATTTGGGAAGAATGGTAAGTCAGACATGGTTTGGAAATTCATATTCTCTCCTCACCCTCTTCTCTCACTTCCTTTTTGTTTGTTTCTTTTCTCTCTCTGAGTTTTTTTTGTAAATTAAAATTTTAAATTATTTGACTTACTTGAAGATATTAAACTGAATTTTGTAACTACTGTTAGGAGTAATATAGGAGGACTATTTTATTTTCTTGTTTTTTATTTATTGATTTTAGAAAGAGAGAGAGGAAGTGGGGGGAGGGGGCAAAAAGAGAGGAGGAGAGAGAGAGAAAGAGAGGGAAAGAAACATCAATTTGTTGTTCCACTTATTCGTGCATTCATTGGTTGCTTCTTGTATGTGGCCTGATCAGAGATTGAACCCACAACCTTGGCATATTGGGACAACGCTCTAGCCAACTGAGCAATCTGGCCAGGACTATTAGAAATATTTTCTGTTATGAGGACCTCAAGATATGTTTAGATCATTTTTCCCCTTGTAAAAGTAGTGGAATCCAGTTGTTTCCTATCTTGTATTTTTTTTAACCTTATTTAAATATAACTTCTATTATCTTGGTTATTTTTTATTTTGCATTTTAGCAGACTGGAGAAGCTGGCTGGTGGAAGGGTGAACTTAATGGCAAAGAAGGAGTATTTCCAGACAATTTTGCTGTTCAGATAAATGAACTGGATAAGGACTTTCCAGTAAGATTTTATTTTTCAAAGATGTGAATAGTTTAAAGAACCCTTTGCTAGTATTTCCTTAAAAACAGGATTTTTCTATTGTTACTGAATAATTTCATGAAGGTTTTAGAGTCATATCTTCTGGTAACTTGCTTTAATTATTGTAAAAAAGTAATATTTTAGTTCTGTATTTTATTCCCAGTTATCTTTCCCCACTGATAATATTGGAGAGTAACCTGAGACTCACTACTTTATACAATTAAAAGAAAAAGGAAGCTGACCATACTAGTTAGACAACTTAGCACTTGCCTGGGATAAATATTTTTATTTAATTTTGTTGAAAATAAGGCAATGCTGATCTTACTCTTATTCTGTCAGTACATTTTTGGGAAGGTAAGAAGCAGTCTTTGCCTCCTTAGGATTTAATATATCTATTTACTTCTCGTGGTGAATAAAGTGAGTGATGGATCTAATTGGTTTAAAAATACGCAGGGGAAAGGGGAGTTAGAGAGCAGACGCACAGCAAGACAGTCTACCATATTTGATCTAGGCCAGCGCAGAAATCTGTAATCTTCTCGGTCTTTCTTCTCGTTAAGCAAATTACTGCAGCTTGCTCTGTGGAGCCTTACACCATCTGAGGCCCTTCCTTTGCTGGATTTGATTCACTATTGACTCAGCCTTCAGTGTGCTTTATTTTTATACTTTACTGATTGAACACATTCTGTTTTATCTTTTATTAGATGTTCATACAGTATTGATTATCAATTATTTTTAATTTGGGAAACTCAAATTCTCATACTTAAAAATGTGTCTCAACTTTTTTAAGGCATTAAATAAAGACCTAAAAATAAGTGAATGCTTAAAAAGCTAACAGAATTTGAATAAGTTGAGAAAACAGAAACCTTTGCCTTTAATCTCTTTGCGAGTTCTGAAGTGTCAATAATGAAAGCTACATGTATTTGTTAGTTACTCTTAAAACAACAGCAAAAACAATAAAGTCTCTTTCCCTTCCTTTCCCTGCTACCCCTCCCTCCTCACCCAACTTAGCCTTTAAAGATGGTAAAATGGTGCATAAGAATTTTAAACTATTGGATGTAAAACAGAACATTTTTTGTTCATCATTAAGATTTGTAGATTACTCTAGCTGTGATAATTTTTGAAATATTTGAATTTTGATTAAGGAGGTATTTGTTAGAATACATTTTTTTGTCAGTGACCTTTTGTGGAATTGTCAGGATCTAATTTTATAATTATTTTCAGGGATGAAATGAGATATTCATAAAACTTTAATTATTAAGCTCAGAATTTATTTTAACTATATTTAATATGTAAGTTGTTTAACTGTTTTCACCATTATTATTTTAATAGAAACAAACAAAAAAAAACACCGCCTCCTGCTAAGGGTCCAGGTATGTAAGAAAAACATTATTCAGTTTGCTGTTTTTCACATTTTTAAGTTCTAAAGTGGTAAAATTGGGTCTTAGATAAACCACTTATTTTAATAATTTTTTTTTTTGGTTTTGAACCTTTAATAATTTTTAAATTGATTATGTTATTTAATTTTTCCCATGAGAGAGAGGAATAGATAAAGATAAAAAAAGAGAAAGAGAGAGAGAAAAACATCACCTGGTTGCCTGTAATACGCACCCAGAACCTGGATGGAACTGGAAGCCCAGGTATGTGCCCTGGCCAGGAATTGAAGCTGCAACCTCTTGTTCTGTGGGCGACAGATGATGCTCCAACCAACTGAACCACTGGCCAGGGCTAAACCATTTATTTTGTTAGCCAAAACTTAAATATATGTGCTATATAAAATTTTAGATGTATATAAAAGTTGAGTGTTCACATGCATTAATATCTGTCATTATTTTTAAGCACAAACTATATATATATATATATATATATATGTATAAAAAGGGATTTTGAAAATTTGTATACTTTAATTCTATGTAATTTTGAGTTAAGACAATTGACTAAGTTTAAGTCTGCTAACAAAATGAAATATACTGATCTGAAAAATTATTGTAACTTTTCAGATGAAACCCATGTTTCATGTCATGTCAAATGTCATGTCATGTCAAAACATGTCAAATGAATTCTGATAATTCATGTACTCTTTTTTTGAGAGAGTGTGCTAGGGATTAAACAAACTAGGAGGGTTTATTTTATTAAACAGTTGAATTAAACAAACCTGTAAGTGTTTGCTGAGGTAATTGTTTCATAACCTCTTTGTCTATTTCTAAAAATGCCAGTCTCCAATTTCTGATTTTTGCAATTGCAGTACAATTATTTTTCTTGAAAGTTTTGCTCTTTTTTTAGAATAAGAACATCTTCACTTCCTTTATAGTTTAGCTTTGTACTTGCTCACCTCATCCTGGAGCAAAGAAAACACAAGCTGGAGGTAATTTTTATAGATGGTGTTGAATGCTTTTTAGCTACTAGTTAAATGGGGCTTTTAAAACGAATTAAAATTAAAAAAGTATTTTTGCCTTGAAAGTTGTCCCCTGCTGAGCAGAATTTCTTCTATTTCCTTCCCAAAATCTTTGACTCTAGAAACTCCTTTTCATTTCATTTACTATGTTCCTTCAACTCAAAGTTCTCTTTTGGAATGTTTACATTATATTTTTGTGACCAATTTAAATGATCTACCAAATCTCCTGTTTTATCCTCAAGTGTCTTCTTGGTTAAATACAAATCATGAATAGTCAATTCACTGTGAATTAACCTTTCTTTCTGCACCCCAAACTCCTCAGTGGTTTATATTTTATCATCTCCAAGTTGAGGAACTCTTTTTTCATCATCTATATTCTAGAGCTTGTTTTAGTGTACCAATGATGCTATCTCCTTCATTGTCTCGTTTTGATGGCCGACCTTTCATCCAAACCATGTGCTTTGCAGACTCCTGTTTCTATTGGGCAACTCTCCAAACGGAGTTACTTTCCGATTGAGTTTTTGGTCCTTGGCCTCCAAGTCACATCTTAAACAATTTACTTCTGATCTGAATTCATGTCTCCTGTAGTTGTACTTTTAATTCCTTTATGCCCACTGTTCGATTTTAAAAGTGATAGTGTAACCGGAAAAGACACTGGCATTCGGGCTGCCTGTCACTACCAAATCCAATAAGCAATGACAGTGATTGAATCTTTTATGGGCGCTTTATTCAGATGGCCAGTGATCCGAGAAGATGGCAGGTTCATAGCTTAACAAACCATCTTCCCTTCTCTTTCCTGGACAGATCTTTTATACGGGGGTGGGGAGGACAAACAAGGTATGGTGAGGGCTTTGAGATTCAGAAGCTGCAACATTCCTGTCCTGGGCAGTTAGCTGATCCCAAGGGGCAGGGGTGGTCGTCTGCTCTCCTGGAACAAAGGTTCGGATGTCCCCAGGCGGTAATCTCTAGCAGTGCCCCAGGAGGTTGGCTGTTTTTCCCAGGAGCCAGGATGGGCCTTATCTGTAGTTTCTGAAACAAAAGCTTTAACATACACATTATTTGTTAGACTCATAACATTTTACCTTAAGCTAAAATTTTCTAAGTCTTGAGTCCCCTATCAATAGTTGAAGTCCTTCCTTTTCTTGACTTAATAATAAACTTTACTTTTCTAAAACTTGAACTCATTCTTTAGGTTTCAGGTTAAGACTGATTATGTGGTAAACTACACCATCCCATTCTTCCCTTTTCAGCATCAGACAGCGCTTTTGCTCTCTGAATGCTTCTTCCACAGATGTCCGCTGTGGAAAGAAGCTGTCCTCTTCGATCACAGGGTCACTTGCTTCAATTCTCATTCTCCAAGTACTTCTTTCTTTTCTTCATTTATCTGGTTTTGTTTCATCCTCAAAACATCTCTATCATTTTATGCAGAAGATAATCATATATTCATGTGTTTAATTCTAACCTCAAGTTCTTCATTCTACTTGGTAGCCTCTTCTTTTTCAGTTTATAGAACTTAAAATGGTTTTCTGCATATCATGGATGTTACAGCTTTTGGTTACAGATTCCCAAACCACTTCGCTGTAAGAGTTTCCAGTTCTTCAAATCTTTTTTCTTACTCACTTATTTTTTTCTTGGTGCCTGTGACTTATTTCTGCCAGTTTCTATTGATGAACTATCTGCAATGCTGCCATTTTGAGTTGATGGTAATTCATTTCTTTATTTTGATTCTGTTGAAATTCCTTGATGGCACTTCACAATTTGTAGATTTCTTTGTGACCAAAGTTGTTTGCTCCTCGTGCTGTGGAAATCTGAGCAAAATGGTTTGATTTAGGGGGGCACACCAACAGCTCTACCCTCTATTGCATTTACCTGCCAGTGCAAATGTCAATAGTGGAAATAGTAACTAACATCTTAGTATTATTATAAAAGAAGTTTAGACCTAATAGATCATGCTTTAAAAACTGCTGACCTGGAATAATCTAGTATGGTTTCCAGGATAATGTAGACAATCAGTAAATGGTAAGAGGATGAATCAGTCAGTGAATAAAAGAGATAATGTGGCCCCTCTTCTCTATCCTTTGCCTTCACCTTCTCTTCCTGCCTGTTTTTTCTTCTTCATTCAAGGATTCAAGTTGAAGTAGCTTCTCAGGGCTAACCACTATCCTGTCAATTGTTATAAAATAGCCACACTTCCAGAGGCTCTGCACTAGCCTCTGAAAATGCATTAAGTACATTTATTACACTTGGCTTTCAAGTGACTGTAATTACCGTAAGGTTTGTGATAGATTTATCTTTACTCAAAAAATAGGCATCATGTTAAATACTAATAGCTAATATTTGTATTGTACTTACCATGTACTAAACACTGTTGCAAGTAATTTTTAAGTTTAACAACTGTCTATCATCTGTTAATCTATGTGTCTACCTAATTATCTCAATAACCGTATGTGACTCATACTACATGGCTGGTATTATGAGGGAACAGGCTCGGAAAGTAAGCAACTGGCCCAGGCTCCTGCGTTAATAAAGGGTAGAGCTAACCCCAGACACTCTGGTTTTGAAGCCTCTACTTTTGATTATTTATTATCCCTACATAGATAATGTAGAGAAAAGAAGGAGCCTGAATTGGGATATTCTTCTATTTTTAGTTCTTCTTTGTAACTCTTTATTACCCATTTGTTATTCTGTATTATCTCTGAGTACCAAAGTTTTTCATTGGTAAGGGAGTTAGATTAAATAATTTACAAAGTCCTTTGTCAGTCATCTAATGGTTTATTTATATTTCTCTGTGTGACATGGTGATACATAAATTAAGATTTTAAGGAACATTCTTTGTTTCTTAGTGTACATCTATTTGCAAAAAAGTGATTGTATTTTCAGCAAAGACGTGATAAAAATCCTACTTAGCTTCTGGAAAGAAAATGACCACTAGATGGCAGTCAAATAAAGCTCAGCTTCTTTCCAGTGCAGGTAAACAAAAACTCCGAGAAGCTCCAAGTCACAGAGGGCTCCAACTCATTAAATTCACTGAGAAGAAACTCACCACCACTGCACTCTCCTAGCCCGGCCATCACTCTGCTGAAGTCCATGTGTTAGAGGGAAAGACCTGAGGTCTTACAGTCTGATTGATTTGGCTTCGGAATCTGTCTCTAAAATATTAGTAGCTGTGTGAACTTGGAAAGTCACTGACATCTTGTTGCTTTATCTATAAGAGATCTAAGAAAAAATTAATGCTACAATTTAAAGTCCTCCTTTCTTGTCATGTATTTAGAAAGGAGACAGAAAGGAGGCCGGAGTGCTTCATATGTGTTTTTTCCCCAGGACAACAGTTAGGTCACAACAGCAGCATCAAAATCAACTTGCCACGAAGTTGATTTTGTCATTCCAGTTGGAGGCTGATGCCACGAAGGCACCTGTGACCCAGGTTGGTGGGTTTTCCGCCCTCCTCACTCTGTGACTGGTCACTGCCTGCCTTTGGCTCTGTCTGGGAGCTGCTCCTGTTTCTGTGTTTGTCCTGCACTGTGTTCCTGCACCAACCAGCCCAAAGAGAACCAACTCCCTCTATGGTCATTTGTGTGACCAGCTCATTATTTCTGGAATTCTTAAAGAGATTCTGGTGGAACACGTCTCATTTTGCCCCTTGTGTCACCCCCACAAGGGCCCAGTATGAGTCAAATAGGGTTGGAGTCTGACATGACAGCCCAGAGCAGGTAGTCAGTGCAGAGTCTGTAGAGCCATGACTGTGCCTGAAAAGACAAACCCATATTCAGTGCAAACTCTACACAGAACATGACTTTTCTCTCCAAAAGAGGGTGAAAATGTCTATCTCATGGTGGTGACAGGCTACAGGGTCACAGAAACAGAGAACAATACTACCCCAGAAAGGCATGGGTCACCTGAATGACTTTGGACAGGGAACAGGCAATGTAGGATGACGGAGTGAGACAACATCACACAGCTCTTCCCACTAACCAATAAAACCACAGCCAGCTACCCACAGGGCTCTCTGGGGAGAAGGGAGAAGGGAATCCTTGCTGGGATATCAGCTGGTAGAGTCTCCGGGCTCAGTCAGTCATCTCCTGCAAGAGACAGAACTAGTGATTATCTGTGATATTTCTGAAAAATCTCCACCTGAGGATATATTTTCATTGCTTTTCTTAGAGCAAGAGGAAGGAAGAAAGGAAGGGAAAAAGAGAGAAACATCAATGCAAAAGAGAAGTATCAAATGGTCACCTCCCCTACATGCCCGGACTAGGGGTCATATGTTCTTGGACCAGGGACTTAACCCACAACCTAGGTATGTGCCCTAATTGGGAATCAAACCTGCAACCCTGCAGTTACTAGACGATGCTCCAACCAACTCGCCACCTCGGCTAGAGCTATATATGGTTGTTAGTAGGGATAAAGGTCCTGGAGTATGGGAAAAACAGAGGACACAGGAAAGTATTCAGTTGTAAAAGGGATCATTGTCTTAATCTCACCTGTCTCATGGGGAGAGAGAAGGAAACGGAGAATGAAATAAAATAATGTATGTTCACTTCAGTCCATTGCATATGACAATGTATATGTAGTTCAAAATGCTTTATGCCTATTCATTTTATCTGGATCTAAAGCCCTCGTCCCCACTGATGGCAGGAAAAAAGACAAAATTTATCATTCAAAGGCAATCATCTCATCTGGTGTAAATTAGTATTATACGTAAAGTTAAGTATCAAGACAAAGTTCTTCTTAGGCAATTACTCTTCACTTGGGCTCCCCTTTTTTTATTGTGCGCCTGCAGCAGGGAATCAAATTCATCATCTTGGCAGCAGGAAAAGGTGAGATCTCAGGTCTGTGTGTGTCCTTTAAGCCTTTACTGGTCCCCATGATGGTGTCTTCACTGATCAACTCCAAACCCCCGTCCAGGGTCCATGGAAGCACTGCTGGTCCTAACTCATCCTTCGTGGCATTACGCACAAAATGCACGTGGTTCCCACCAAAACCTCCAATAAGGGGACTCTGAAGGTAGCACCCCTCACCCCGTCCCAACTCTCTCAACAGTTTCTGAAGCTTCCTCCAGCTAAAGCATCCAGGGATGTGTGGGTCAGGTTTTGCCCAGCCAGGAGAAGAGAGATTATTATCTAACACCTACAGAATTTAATTCCACTCTTTCCTTTGCTTGGTTGAACGTTAAACAACTTATTGGGCTTTTCATGAGTTCTCTCCAGGAAGTTTGAAACCCACCATGACATTTCATGGGAAATGGAGCATTTGTCCCTTTCCTTGGATTTCCTCAAGATTGCTGTGTATCTGTGAGCCCCTTGCTTCCTGCCACCCTTTTTCCTCTACAGTTGACTATTCACTTGAGAAGATTCGTGTCTTTTATCTCCTGCTCTTGCTCTTGCTCTCTCTTCTGCGCCCCTCCTGACCTGGAGCCAGAAGGGCCTGTATTTGTTTTCTATTGCTGCTGTAACCACCACAGATTGTGCAGTCTGAAACAACAGAAATGTATTATCTTGCAGGCTGGACATCAGAAGTCTGACATGGGTCTCACTGAGCTAAATCAAAAATTGGCAGGATGAGTTCCTTTCTGGAAGCTCTTTTTCCCATTTTAGAGGCCACCCACATTTCTTGGCTCAAGATTTTCATTCTCTATCTTCAAAGCCAACATTGGTGGGTACGCTCCTTTTCATATTGCATTCCTCTACATTTTCGTGCAGTCACATCACTTTCCGCCTCTGTCTCTGAGTCTTCTTCTGCCTCCTTCTTCCTTTCAAGAATCCTTTGGAGTATGCTGTACTAGACAAATCCTTTGTAATCTTCATAATCTCTGGAGGCAAAAAGTAAAGAGGACAGAACAAAGCAAAGACCCTTTACATCTTGTTTCCTATGCAGTAATAGCAGGATTGGCTGGACATAACCTTTCTAGAGTTCCTCAGTAGTCCCCCAGGAGAACCCCAAGACCCTGGTGCCCCAAATGGGAAGTTGTAGACTTTTGTAGTATTATCACTTTTGAAATTGTGTTGTCTATGTGGCATTGCCACCACAGCAGTTGTGGGTAAATGGTGAGTGGACCCCAGTAAGAGAGGTGGTGGAGCTGGTCAGGGGAGCTTTGAGAGAAACGCTTCTTTCCTTTGTTTCCCTTGATCCTTTGTTTCCCAGGAGTGTAGCTGCATCTTCCTAAGCACTTAGTTTTCCTCCTGCTCCTTTCCTTCCTGTGGCATCCCGAGAGTTGGCAGGGCTTCCTATAGGCTCTGTCATTTCTAGTAAGCTCTTGGCAGCTGCCTATTTGGAGCTGCAAGCTGAGATGTTTGGCGACAGTTTCCTGCTGTTGCTCCGAAGCCCTTTCAGCTGATGTGCAAACCTCTAATTCCCTAGGTTAAGGTGGTAATTATGTTTTGGGGGTAGGTGGAAGTGGAAAGAGGGTACAGGGGATAAATGATAATGGAAAAATATAATAAAAAGAACCAAAAAATCTAAATAAATAAATAAATAAATAAATACTGTAAAAAAACTTTTCATACTTGGAACACAAAGAGTTGCTTCTCATTTCTGAGTTGCATCCTGATAGTTTTTGCTTTGTACCTTTGTAATCTAGAAAATAGCTTCATCATTAAAACTTGGAAAATATCAGAGTATAAATATTTTTAACAAGTCCAGTAACCACAGAAGAGATTACTACTACAAATATTTTAATTTGCTTTTTAAAAATTTGTCTATGTTGTGTGTGTGTGTGTATATATATATATTAAATATTTTATCACTTGACACTTTATTGTCTTTTTTTCACAAAGTTAAATAATCAAAACATGAATTTACATGCTGTATAATATTCCATTGATGGCTATACTATAATGAACTAATTTCATTATTGTTTGATATTTGGACATTTACATGAATTTCAGAATTGTTATTTCATGAATAACAATTTTTTACTGTTATAAACAACACCATAATAAACATTCTTTTACATGAATATTTGGATACATCTCATATTCTTAGCATAAAGACCCAGAAGTTGCTGAGTTAATGGTATGAACATTTTTAGTGTTTTTGATAGATGTGTCTCAAATCCTGTATAGAAGTTGTATCAATGTATACTCCCACATCTCTCTTAATAAGGCTATGTCAGTCTGCATGGTCTAGAGCAGGGGTCCTCAATGTCTGGGCCACAGACCAGTATCAGTCTGGGCCTGTTAGGAACTGGCTGTATAGCAAGAGGTGAGCTTGAATGTAATGCACTTTAATCATCCCAAAGCAATCCCCTCCACTGCCCTGGTCTGTGGAAAAATTGTGTTCCATGAAACTGGTCCTTGGTGCCGAAAAGGTAGGGGGCCACTGGGCTAGAGTATACTGATCTTACATCTCAGGTGACTCTGAACAGTTGGTTTATCCTGGGTGATAAATTCTATTGTAACTCTCTATATAGATGACATTAATACAAAGACATGATTAGATAGAAGAAGGTGAGATTAAAAGCCCCTTAATAAGCTAATTCCCTACTCTACTCAAAAATGCTGTCTGACTCTGATGCAGTATCCCTGACTAAGCTTTCATCTCACCTTGATTTTTTCTCCCAAGAGGATTCGTTTTTTAGCATGAAGCACTGGGTTCCTAGAACTAATAGTCTGCTAGAAATCCTATTCATTCATCTTCTTGACCCATCTGAAGGCAGGTAGGATTCACAAGCTGCTACATAGCACTTTAACGCCTGATCTTTAAAGCACACCCCAGTGTGATCTGTACCTACTTTACTAGGCTTTTTTCTTCTGTTTCACTCATTTTCTACAAGGCACACATGCTCGGAACATGTCTACCTCTGGGTCCATCAGCTCTGCAACGGCAGCGGAGCAGGGGTGCATCCAGAGACCTTCGTCTGAGACCAAGGCCTGCAGGGCCCCAGCACAAAACAGCAGCGTGCACACCGAATGAAGGTGCTGGGAGGTGCATCTGGGAGTGAAATTCAGTACAACCATTAAACAACACAGGAGATCAGCAGAAAGGACCATTTAGGGGGAAAAAAGAGATCAAGGAGGGGGCTTGAGTTGAAGTGATGAATACAATGAAAGGAAATGTCTCACCCCCGGGAGTAATTCACCATCACAATCCCTTTCAGCATTCAGACTCTTGAAGTTAGCCAGTTGGTTAATTTTGTGATAGATAATAACACTGTAAGAGAAATATAATAAGATCCTCTACTGATTAAGGTGGGAAATAGATGTATTGAGTTACTAAACAATGGAGTCAGAAAGAGGTAAGGGGAGGGCAAAGGAAGAGGAACGTTGTTAGAGTGAGTAATAGAACTTTACAAAGAAGTTTTCCCAGTGGCCGAGAATTCAAACCTGGGTTAAACAATGTGGTAACAGAGCGTTCTTTCCTATGTCAATATGGAGTAACACAGAAACTTAGCAAAAAGAACTTAAGTACTTGCTCTCCAGGAAATTCTGAGTCTTGGAAGATAAGCTCTGAGCCATGCAAAACAGCTCATTGCCACGAGTAACAGCGTGCTCATCAAGACTTCAAGGAGAACTTTGTGGGGTTGTGCTCACCTCGCCAAGCCATTATGTTATAAACTCTGCCCAATCCCAACCAGTTTGCCAATTTTTAAGGCCTGAAACCCCTATAAGCATCACCCTACTCCTCCTTGACTTCCTTCCTCTGGAAGTTACCAAGACTGTCAAGGTGTAGGTCTAATATACTTGGCTTTGCTTGATCAGTAGATTTTTCTGGTGGTTTTTTGTTTTTCTGGGGGGAGGGCAGTTGATGTGTCAAAAGTTAAGTGTTGTTCTTATGTGTGAAATGAAAGTTTTATTGTATTTTGTCAGCAATGAGGCTACTGTATTATCTCATGTTGCCTTTACATATTGAATATTGGATTAAGTGTCACAAATTTTTTGGATCTTGCAACGAATCTTGGGTCTAGTAATCCTTTCATCCTTGGAAATTCAAAAAACTTATAAAAACTATTTTTCCCACATCAATCCTGTAGCATCTCTTACACTCCTTCCTTCTCTCCTCCCTTTACCCCAGAGTTCAGAAGAAAGTGACCAGAGACTGATAGAATTTGAAGCCATGTTCTTTCAGGGATAGTTGAAGGAATTGTGAATATAAAACCAAATATTTATTCTGTGTGTAGAGTTCTAGTTTTCCTGAGGCTAGCTGGATAAACATAAACTTGCAATAAATAAATATGAAGATAATTATAAGTCTGAATAAATGAACTGAGATGAACAAGGAGGTTGCAGTCATTTAGGATTATCAGGGGGGTGGGGAGAAGGATGGAGGCACTATTTAGAGACAATGGACAAAAAAGGCCTCCTGTGAGTGATACTGGAGCTAAGAACAAAGAGGAGCCATGCCAGACTAAGAGGAGCAGGAGGGGGTTCACAAACTTTAAGGAGACACTCCCAGGGTCATTCAAGTGTTGGTTCAGGATTTTCTTGACCCTGACAGTGAGGGCCTCCTGCATGTTTGCTCCCACATTCTTCTCTTTCCTCTTCTTGGTCTTCTTGGTACATTGGAGAGGAGAAACAGCCAGTCCTGCAGAGTGTGAGTGTGTATGTGTGTGTGCTGAAGAAGACAGTGTGATGAGGAACTGAGGAGACAGAGGCATGGCACAGTGATCCTAGGTAGTAGAAACGGTACACAATGATGCAGAGGTGGAAAAGAGCTGGGTGTGTCTCCAAAACTGAAAGGAGGAACTCACATCTGCATCTCAGTGGACAGAGGTTGAGAAACCCAAGGTGAGGCTGGAGAGGCAGGAAGGTCCCCAGTTAGTTGGGCCTAGTAGTCTGTATAAGGCATACAGACCTTAATCTAAGTGCAGTGATGATAGGTTCTATTCTGGGAAATGATATCATTCAATATATGTTTGAACTTTCAGAAAAACAGATTGAAAGAGGGGATAAGTATAAAATAAGACAATAAAAAAGTGTTCATATTAGTGCAGGCAAGAGAAAATGATGACCTAGACTGGATGAAAATGGAAAGAAATGAGCAAATTTGAGATACATTTTGAGGAAGAAATCATAGGACTTGCTGACATGTAAATACAGAGCTTAGAAATGTGACCTGGAGAGCTAAACCTTGGATGTGGATGAGCTACTCTATGGAAAGGGAAAGGAGAAATGGAAGGAGAGGAGCATAAAGCAGAGGGATAAGGAGAGGGCTTGGGAAACTCCACACTCAAAAGTCCAGTAGAGAAGATATCAGAGAGAAAATTAGCACATGAGGAACACACGCTCAGGTGTGTCAGACACAAATGTCTACTGACAGATGAATGAATAAACATTATATATGCACACAATGGGATATTATGCAGCCTTGAAAAGGACAAAAATTGCATCACATGCTATGGATAAATCATAAGGAAATTTTGCTGAATAAAATAAGCTAGTCACCAAAAGGCAAATACTGTACCATTCCAATTATATGAATTATCTAAAGAAATCAAACTCACAGAAAAACAAAGTGAATGGTTGTTAGCAGGTGGGGGGAAGGTTAATGCAGTATTATTGTTGATTGGGTACAGAGTTCCAGTTTTGCAAAAAGAAAAAGTTGTAAAGATCTAATGCACAAAATATGTGAATATACTTAACACTAAAGAATGTTAAAAAGGTTAAGACAGTAAAAGTTATGTTTTTCACCACAATTTTTAAAAAATAAAAATAATCAAAAAAGAAAGGTGTTTCAAAAAAGGGATAAGTGACCAAGTTGAGTGCTGCTAACAGACCAAGCAAGAAGAGAACAGAGAATTAATATACCACTTTTTGAAGATGGTGACCACTGGTGATTTTATACACCTAACTGCAATGGTGTGAAGGAGAAAACCAGACTGAGACAGAACTGGCAGGTTAGGAAATGGAGATAGCCCAAGTGGACAGTTCTCAGGAGAAGATTAGCAAGAGAAAAGATGGGCCAGAGTCAGTAGGAACTAAGGGAGACTTTTGGTTTGGTTTTGTTTGGAGAGAGAAGCCATTTAAACATATTTGAACGTTAATGGAATGAGGCATTGTAGAGGGAGAAATTGATGAGGCGGAATATAGAATAAGGAATCCTGTCCTTGAGGAAGTCTGAGAAGAAGCGGGCAGAGCTGCTGAGACAGAACAGGTTTGGACAGGACTAGAGACACTTCCTTTCACCTGACAGGGGGGAAGGAGAAGAAGGTGGGAGAGCATGCAGGTCAGTTTGTGGGTTTGGAGGTTTCTATTTTCTCTGCAAAATGCCAGGTGACGTTGATAATGTATGGGGTGAGGAGAAGTTTATAAGTGCCTGGAAGAAAGCAAATGTATGTCATTAGTCATCCCGGATCATGGAAAAACAAGCCTGTCAATGAATCACAGCAAGATTGACCAACTACATGGCAGGCTGTGGAACTCTGTATTCAGTATTTTAAAGAGACATCACTATGTTTTATATTGGTCAAATCTAAGACATTCCTCTGAGAGTGGGATACATTCTAGTATTATTCCACAGTTTTCTAGCATTATCAGAGTTTTTTCTTAGTAGTCTGTGAAGCAATGGGCATCTGATAATCAGTAGCATCTTACAGTCATTGAAATATGGTAATTTTATCCCTGCCAGGGCCAGCTGCCTGTGTGAAAACCTGGACAAGCCACTTTTTTCAGGGTTAGCTTTCAGAAACAGGATGAATAGATAGCAGCTTGACAATAGCTGTCAATCACAAAGAGGCCTGTTTGAGGCCACTCACATTTAACGTAATTCCAACCTCATTGTAGGCCCTGTCTCCTGATATGATCAGCCCTGCATTACCAGAAGTGTTTCACCTGGAAACTTGGTCTACAAGGCCAGTCTCTAAGGTCTTTTGCCAGTTTAAGACTCTATCATAAAGTTTTCTTGTAAGCTCAACTCTCATGAAACAACAGTTCAGAATTCCTTTATCAAGGCGTCCAATATTGGATGCTCAAAAGTTGTATCTTAAGTAGAGAGGTGGTCATTGAAGAAAGGATCCAGACAGCATACATATTCATTCATAAAAGATCATTTACCTACTATATTGCAAGTGAGGCAGTCTGTTAGTTTTGGGGGAAATAAAAATAAAACCTGGGTCTCTGACCTCTGTTATGAGACAGACAGGAAACAGAGTTGTCACCAGAGGTATGCATTCCTCTCGGCACTGTGGAGCACACACCTATTGAGCTCACACGAAGTGTCAGGCCCTCTCCATGTCCTGGAACCACTGCACTAATAACATTGAGAAGGCTTATGCCCCCATAATCCTTGAAGAATAAAATTAAGGAACAGCATTCCCAAATATGATCATTTTTTATGATTTATATAACTAAAAAGTAAGTGAAATATGAGAGAATAATTGGGGTACTGCTTTTGACAGGGTGTTGGGAGTATCAGCTAAGCTACTTTGGCCACAAGTAATAGAAGATCTAACAGTGGCACAAGTCTTAGGGACATTAATTTTTTTTTTTATTTTAAAAGCCCAGAGGTCATTGATCCCAGGGCAGGCTTAGTAATTCAGTGGTGTCATTAATGACCAAGGCATTTTCCATCCTTCTCTGCCCCCATGCTAACATTTTGGCATTTTCTTCAGACTTGTTGCTTCATGGTAACAAGATGGTTGCCATAGTCACAGAGATTACCTTCTCTTACAGGTTTGAAATTCAGAAGGGAGAAAGAGGTAGTCTAGCTCTCGCATTTTATCAGAGAAAAAACCCTACCCAGAAGCTTTCTCCTTCCCCAGTGGACTTCTCCCTAAAACTTATTGAACACAAATGGTCCCCTGTCTATACCTAATTCAGAGGACTTACATTGACACAGTTGGTTCAAAATAGTTCTGAGATATCTAATAAAAAATTTTGGCAACAAAGAAGACAGAATGAACTTCTTTCTGGATAGGGAAATGGTGGTTGCCAAATCAGGGAATGCTCTCTGAGGAGGTGATGTTTGAACTGAAACCTAAACAATGAGGTGGTGTCAGGCTCATGTACCATGTACCATGATGGTACCAGGCCAGGGTAGATAGTCACAGAAGGTGAGACAGTGAAGACACTTGAGGACAAGGGTGAGTGAGCCAGGAGAAGCTGTGGTTAGAGATGGGTGGAGGCCATTGAGGCTGCAGTAGAGGCCACTGGAAAAAAAGAGGGATGTGACCCAATTTCACGTTAGGCTACAGCAAGATGAACAAGACAAGGTACATCTCAACCCTGGTGAGGATGACCTCAGAGGGGAAGATTCAGATTCCAGCATCACAAAATGAATGAGTAGGTGACTATATGCAAAAACAGAATACTCAGTTTCACCCAGGCTTTGGAGCGCACTTTCTCAAGAGACAGTTGGGTTGAATCATGACTGAGGACAAGGACTTTGCCCACAAACCGAGGTGGGAAGGTTGTCCTAGGCACAGGGCACAACATGCACTTCCCTGTTAAAAAAGCTAAGAGTCAGATAATAAAAGCCACACTGGTTTACTTATTTGCGCAGTGTGATGTTGGGCTCGGGTGATCTCCAAGAACACTTCCATCTTTTACATTTCTGGTCTCTAGTAGATGTACAATAAAAGTTAATTGAACAAATAAAGTATGAACAAGCTTTAGTCTTTGCTTCTGCTGAGCATTGTTCATCAGTATGGTTTGGATGTGTCTTTTCAGATGGGCCCACCTCCACATGCTCCAGGAAGTGGCCCTGGACCGCCTGCCTCTATCACCATTTCCCTGCTTTAGACTCACTGCTTCAGCTTTTAGCAGTGAAGGCCTTGCACGTATTTCACATTTATGTTTCTTCTCTTCTCAATTAAATTGTAACCTCTTAGTGGCCAAGGGTCATATGTTATGTCAATCAATATATCCTCAAATATATGGCACATCAAGGATATGAAAAGTTCAATGAATTTTCCCACCCAGTGGATGAATTGACTGGATTTTGGTCCCAAAAGTGATTCTCAATTCTCTGGTCACTCCCTAGGAGATCACAAACAATCCATGAAGCAAAATCAAGGTGAGGGAGCACTGAGATTAAATATGAGGGTGCCTCTCCCTATGTTGCAAGAACTTCTTAGGTTTTAAAATATGCTGTACTCTAGATAAGCCAGAGTGTGTTTTTTTAAAAAAAATTGAAATATGGGTTTGAGAGATATGGAAAGTCCATGAATGCTTAAAAAAAAGAAAAAAATTTTGAGTGTTCATGAGTTAGAAAGATACATCTCTGTCCATGTTGCTTTCCAAGTGCCTTCCTCTTGTGTCAGTAGAGCTTAGGTTATGCTGAGGTTAAAAAAAAAGTTCATAAATTTCAGCCACTAAGAACAATAGAGTGATTTTTACTCATGCCCAACACAGGTCAGCAGGTCCTTGGGCTTACCACAGTCACTCAGGGGCCCAGGCTAATGGAGTAGCTACTATTTTCAATTGTTGGTCAGCACGCCAAAACAGCTGACATGACCCTATCAAATCTCAAGGAGGTTAGAAATTACAATGCCCCTTTTTGCCTGGAACTAGGGACAACCAGAAAACAATTAGAAAACCATACTACCATAATCCCAATGACCAGAAAACCAGACAAAGACAGAACTCCAAACATAACCTGGGGTATTTTCCATGTCCCGTTTTTACATCCAGGCAGATTCTCAGGGATGTTAACAGCCATGGTTAAGTACCACAGATCCCATGCCACCACCATAGTCCTGGAACCCTTGCCAAAAAAAAAGGGAAGCCTTTGCTCTTTGTGAGAGTGTGTGTGTCACCCAGTGTGTGACTCATCCATTCTCCCCCACTGTGCCCCTCCCACTGCAGGAGCTTCTTCCACGCAGAACTGGTCTGTCAGGCTGCAGGGCCCTTGCATGTGGGGTTGGCTGCCTCCGCCTGGGCATCTGCCGTTCAGGGCTAAACTGACAGCGATACAGGGACCCAGCCTGCTGATTTGTGGCACGATACGATGAAGGAAAGCTACTGACGCCAGCTCTTGTCTCAGCTGCCAGGGATCGGGGCAAACTTGCTGGTGACTTCTTGTTGGCTAGCCACAGTGAGTAGTCCCACATCCTCCTTCTCCTTCAGTGACTTTCTTTGGAGAGGAATTTCAGAAATGACAAGCCAATTGCGATTATACAGTTGCGAGGCTTTGTAAATTGGGGTTTAAAAACATATGAAATGAGTAAAGGTTAAAAAATGATTTGCTAACTTAGAGGCACTTTACATAATTCAATAATAGCACTAATCTGGTATGAAAATATTTTTGTTTTTAATCTATTATTGTTGTTCCTCTGACCCCATCCAAATATCAGGGTCCAGGACATTTAAACTTTTGAAGGTATTTTCTTTTGTTGAAAATCTAAAATTGATGGGTAAATACTGAGGCTAATTAACTGTTTTTTTACAGAATTTTTCCTCTTAAACTTTGTAATGTTTTATCTGTAATTTTGACTTATTATCAAGACATAACCAGGCCTAAAGTCTCCTTGAAAACAGGAATATTTTTACACCTTCGCAAAAATATTCTGCACTATCAACAACCTACAGCATTAAGAATCCTTGACCCTACACATTATTTTTTCATAGTCCACTCTTTCTCAAGATAAATGTAAACTTCAGGGAGATTTCTCTTGGTTCATAAGCTTGTCTGTATTGTGTCATTCTTTAGACTTGTGGAGAGAATGGCCAAATGTCTATATTCCCATTGGTTTTCATATCATTCCGTAAAGTATTTTTTGTAATTGGTACCTAACTCTATTCCTGCCTTTTTATGAAGGATTTTTTGTCAGTATTTGTTCAGTGTAAATTTTGAAAGTTCAATTTTGCTTAGAAAAACTTTTATCCTTTGGATTTTAACACAATATGTTTTCTTCTCTAAAGTTACAGATAAAGAATGAGGCTTGAATTAATATCACATTATTTTTGGTTTATTGAATTTCCTATTTCAAAGTTCATTCAGATTCTTAGAGTTTGGGAAAATTGACTTACTTGCAGCTCAGATAAATGATTTCAGTTATTTGTAGCTGGACAAATGATTAGCCTTAAAAGACTGTAAAACTTATATTTTATGACTTTAAGGATTGTATCCTAAGATCACCCAGCCCCAAATCTCTTTTCTACAGTATTTGCATAATACAGAGTTATAACATCATTGTCTTTTTGCAAAATGAATGAAAATTTGTAAACAGAAACCAAGACTCTTATCCAAAGATAATGAGAACAATGGACAGCTCCAAGTCTGATGACAGCTTGGTCTTTTCAAAACTGGACTTGGTTGCAGAGGCGCAAGGGTTGGGAATGGAATTCTTTTGCACTGATCCTGGCAATAATGGGGTGTAGGGTCTATGGAGCATATTTCTAAATATGGCAAAAAATAGAATCAACTGAAAATCAGCCTGCTTATTATAATCAGCATGTTCTGCTCATTTTAAACCATGTCACTGATAAAAACACTTCTTGCCACTGGGGCAGATCACGTGCAAACCCCCTTCCCTCCCCTTTGGTACTGCACCTGAGTTGTGTAGGATTTCACTTAATTCATCAGTGGTAAAATAGTCTATTTTAGAACACAGTAGCTACTTCCATAGCTTGGTATGTTGTCTCATGATCTGTAATCCTGTTATCTTGGAAACTTATAAACTCTGTTTATTTAAAATATATATTTCTCAATACAATCTCCACCTCTCAAGCCAATAATTCCCATTTTCATGTTTATTTAAGGGTTAGGCTGTCAAACCTTATTGCTTCTGCATATCATTCTTGAAACTTTTGATTTCAAGGAACAAGCTCCTAAGTCACACTACTTTAGACCCCAAGTGTGGTTTAATTATAATGGTGTCAGGGTATGGAATATGGGGTCCTGTGAGTCACCAGGACCCTCTTTGTATCCTTGTCCTTGGGGCATCGGCCCCATTTTGTCTTGGCTGTCCTACTGCCTACACTCAGGCTGCCCTCTGTCACACATTGTTACCACCCGAGGCTGTTTTCCATTGTGTGTGCTAATATCACCTGGGGAGTTTTTATGAAAAGCCTGTTCATCCCTGAATTTTAATGATTAGTACAGTCTGTGTGAAGAGGTATGTAGGTCTCTACTGTACTCTGCTTTCAACTTCTCAGCAGTAATGAAGTTATTCAAAATATAAAGTTTTGGGGGCAAAATCTTAGTGTCCAAAGCCTTACCACCAGAAAATCGGATTCAGAGGCCCTAGAGTAGGGGCCAGGATAATAATTTTTTAAAAAGCTCCTCTGGGAATCCTAATGTGCAATCAAAGTTGGGAATTACTATTACGGGGATTCTGTCTTCTTCAGCTTCTCTAGAAGAGAAAGGGTCCCTTTTTTGCCCAAGTTTGACAATTCCTGGGGAAGTCTGGGGAGTCCACCTTGAGCCAGCAGCTGACTCCTAACCCAGGCAGCGAAGGTGAGGCACACCATTCAGAATGGCTGCAGGCACAGTGAAAAAGGCAGTAAGCATTTTCCAGATAAGCATGGATGGGCTGAGAGGACAGCTAGACAAAATGAATAGTAATAATAATAATAATAATAATAATAATAAAGTATCCAGTGTATTCCTCCAACAGGAATGCAAATTGAGTTCTGAACTGCTAAATCTGGGAACATCTGGCTATCGATAAGCTAAAGTAATCATTTCTTACTATAGTGATCTTTCAAATTATGCCTTTTAAAATGATGGAATGATAAAGAATTATTCTTTATAAGTTTGAAAATTTTGTATAGCAAAATACAAATTAAATATATCAATATTTAATAACAAAAATAGAAATTCCATTCCTAGTAAAGTGGGCCTTACAAATTGCTATTCATTAAATAACATATATTAATAAATACCATGAAAGAAGGTCACCTCTAGGCCTAATGTTCCTATTGTAGCAGGTATGCATTTTACTTAATAATACGTCTGGTCTTTAAAATTTCCCATGTCCAAAAGGAAATTCTCTACATCAGTTAGTAGGTTCTGAGTCACCAACCCCCCTCCCAACTGTCTTGCAGGAAATTCTATCTCAGTTTTGTCTTTGAAGGGAGGGCTTCTTGCCAAGGGTCTGGCAAGAATTCTGAGAGCCTTAAGCTGTTTCAAATTGTCTTGTAGTTGGAAGAGAGTGACATTGTCACTTCTGTAAAAGCTTGGGCATAGAGACCTTTTGTGACAGTCCCTATCACCATGGACCTCAGGTTTCCTGTCTTCCTTACACCCCGATTCTCCCACAGAAGTCCTGTCATGTTTAGGGGCATTGGGTTGTCAATGACCATGGAGTCTCTTCTTTGGAAGAATGGTTTTGGTGTTGAAAAGCAGGAGATGTATAACCTGACGCAAAAATGAATGGTGACATTTTTCTAGCTAGTTCTGGAAGGAGAACTGGACTTCCTTAACAAGAATTGGATTTTTTGGAGAAAGAAAGGCTCTGTGATTTTTAAAGGAATCCGAGCAGGAAGAGAGGAAGAGGAATGCTTGAAGATGGATGAGGAGTTTTCCAGACCCTGGGAGGTGGCTGAAACTGGGTCTGCCCCAGGTAGTCTTTGCTTATTGAGACAATAAAGCATTGATGCGGTCTCTGTGGACCTGGGAAGTAAAAAGAAGAGGGGCACAGATGTTTCAGTGTGGGCAAGGCAGGGTCAAGTACTGAGACCCAAAGCCCAGCAGAAGCTAGCATAGAGGGAGGCTTATCTTTGCATGCCTCTCTTCCGACGCTGATGTCAGAATACCATCATCCCTGGGAAGAAAGGAAGAGGAAAAGAAAGAGGAAATGCTGAATTGATCAAAAGAGACCTAATTTAAACTGACAGTTGATGAGTTTAACATGCATGGGAAAATTTTTCATCATCGGCTCAAATAAGGGCTCCAGAGCAAATTTAATTTGGTTATAGTACAAAACACAGTCTCTCTGTTTCCTGAATGCTAAACATGTACTGCTACACATCATCCTCATGGTCTTTGCATACTTGTCCTAACTATAGACTTTAAGTACCAAATCTTTCTCACCTGGTTGAGAGGCCAGCTTCCCTCCCAAATGCTAGCTATACTTCTGAGATGCCTGTCCCTTCCACTGGAGCCCTGTGTGTCTTAGTTCTCCTCGGCTGCAGTTCTCCTTCTGGAGCCTTATGTCTTGACAACCACTTCAAAACCTACTTGGTGCAAAAGTCTTCCTGCCCAAGAACCAAATTGTAAAGAAATTGCTCTTTTAATAGAAACAATGATGCTTTGGCCATTCTCTTGTTCATTTAATGTGGACAATGAGAGTAAATTAATATTTTCTGACATTAAAAGATTAAGAGAGTTTGCGCTCAGAAACCTTCATTAAAAGAACTTTGAAAGGATACAAACCAGCAAAAACTAAAGTGAATGGGGAGACAGGTATGAAACACAAGAAAAAATCTGAAATGTAAGGCACTAAAGGATGAAAGATGTCTTATTTTCATCGAACTGATGAAAATATCCCTTCAGGTTTAAGAGTTAGATAGTTCCTTGTTTTTATATTGTTTTATATTTTTGAAGATCAGCTTGGGGGGCATTTTCTCTTCCTATTTATACTGGCAAATGATTAGTTGTGACTCTTTTGTGCACATGAATTATGAATAATTATTTTCATTATAATATAAATGAGAGAGAATACCAAATGTCAAATGAGATAAAGTTCACAAAATATCATAAAACGATTTCAAAAGCAATCTGATACTCCAATTTACCATCTAAGTATCTCTGGTTGAATAAATATTCATATTTCAGTGTGATTATTAAGGTACTGAATTAAGAAGTCCACATTTTTAATCCTTTTGCTGCTGTACTGATCAGAGGAAAGATGCCACTTAAAATTCCTTACTTTAATATTCTCATTTTACAAAAAGAAAACAAATTACCACTCATCAATGAGCATAATTGAGGATTTGTACTATATAAATAGTATAGACACCCATATGTCAGAAATCATTCTCATGTGATGAGCTGTTAAATATTTTTATCTTATTACAGTTACTTTATAACCATTATGTACTTTTTTACACTGGGTTCTTTTACTTCTGAGTCTTCACTCACATGAATGATATAGTTCTGGGATGCTTTTGCAAAAGTGGTAGATATTGCAGCCTGGTGTGTTCCACCGTTATCAGTTAGGGATAACAAGATGGTTTTAATAGTAAAAAAAAATGTTGAAGTCCATTGAAATCTGAACAATGGTAGAAATGCTTCTGGAGAAAATTTGCATTAATGGAATACATAAATCTTGAAATAAATTTTTGCAGCTAAATGCAACTTAAATATCAGCTAAACTATCTCCTTTACTTCTCTTCATTTTGAGTCATTCTTCTCCTTCTGTATTTCCTCCCTTGATTAATATTATCCAAATTCTCCTAGATGCTTATTCAAGTATAATCAACATCATCCTTTTCTCTGCTACATTTCCCATATGCTTTCTTCCCTAAACTTTTGCTTATTTTTCTAAACCCAGCTTTTTGTAGTATAGACTCTTCACTCCTTTTTCTGACTCATTTGGTCATGAGAACTTCTGATTCCATCCTCCTGCCATTTCTGAGGTTCTGGATCTTATTGTTGATCACCTGGATGAGGAACGGCCCCTTCACTGGATCCTCGTGCACACTGCAGCCTGGAAGAGAGAATGCTCAAAAAGAACCATAGCCAGAGGACAGCAGTCACTGTGGATGGTGACCACTGAGGGAGGGAAAAGAGGGAATGCACATCCGCCATGTCCCAGTTCTCCCTGCTCTCCCTAACCTGCTGATGACTTTCATTGGAAGCACCCAACTGAAAGCCAGAAGTAGACTCAGCCCTGTTACTGAGATTTTGTTAAGTGTCCAGTACCAGAAACGACTCCATTTTTCTGGGTGGTCTATGCTAATAGCAGATGCCCTTGGTCTCTGGATTGTTTCCCTGACTCGGGTTGCTCTGGAGTCTGTATTTCCATCAGAGAAGGTCAGTCCCTGTTCCTTTACCCATTTACATTGTGTCCCCAACACCCAATTAAAAAATTGTCTAGTTAGAAGAGGGAAAACAAAAGGATTATCACACTTTGCTTTAGATTTCTGGGTACTAATGGAGTTTCTGAACCTTTTTTCTACTCTATCATCTGAGTAAAAGGGTAAAGAGAAAAGGAGAGTAAAGGTTAGGAGATGTGCCCTACTTCTACATGCTACTCTAGTTCAAAATTTTCACTTTCTTTCTTTTAGCAGTTTTGAAGTTATCCCCTTAAATCGCACTGTTTTTTTCTTATTTTTTTGCAAGTAGTGAAGTTTTTGCTGGTTTTCAACATTTTGTTAGTGTTGGATGAACTCTTCAATGATTGATTGCCAGCCAAGCATCTTAACTGAGAAATCCCACTGATGTTTTTTCAATGGATATTGTGTATTTTACAGAGCATCTTAGTGACTGTTCTTCCCATTAATATTATAAAATTATAGTATACTACTACCTCATACTGATATGTCATCAAAGCTCTTTATACATGTGGTTTTAATGTTTGTGTAATTTTAATATAGATTTATCTTACTTTCTATCCATTTGGTTATTGTTTGGCATCTATTTTGGTTCCATATTCCTATTTTTGCTACTTTATATGCAACTGTCATCATTTAGCTTGCATGCCATGCTTTTCTTTTGTACTTGGAGGTTTCTGTATGACAGAATCCCAAAAGTTGTGCAGTGCTGCAATAGTTCAGGTTTCCAAATATTAAATACCATTACAGACTTTTAAATTTACTCTGGAAGCCTTTGACTGTCAGATTGGATTCTCTCTTGGTTTTGTGGTGACTCTCGAGGTCCTCGGGCACACCTTTGCCCGGTGTCCAATGCAGATGCCACATGTGCTTGCTCATTCCCATTTACAACTTACCTCCCAGGGGTGAGGACTCGCCATTACTCATTGCTGGAAACCTGCCTGCAAAAGAAAAAAGTATCCATTTCCAAAGAGATTTAGAGAAACTGACCAAGGTTCAGGGGAACCAATGAAAATAATTTCAGGTTTTAAAAAACTGGGCTTCTAGAGAAAAATGAGGATTTATTTAAACATATGGGTAGGTAGCTCTGTGGATGTGGTTTGGGACATGGAGAATCATACCTGCTCCCAAGATAGGTCAGTGCCTAACTTTCTGCTGTTGAAGAGGTTACTTCTAGAAAATCCTTGTTAAAATCTACACTTACCTGAAATGACTAAAATAAAAAAAAATAGTGTTCATGTTTACATGACTGATAGCTTATTGGATTAGTTAACTCTTCCTTCTTGGCACTCAGGAGTCCTGAAAGATCCAAGAAAGGAGGCCCTTGTTAAAAGAACAATTGCTTCAAAAGAGCTTTGTCCAAAAAAATATTCTAGACTGGAGTCAAACGATTCTAGACTGAGACCCTGAGCATCTGGACACAGCATGGGAGATGATCCAGGATAAAAACAGGAGGAATTTTGAAGGTTATTCTATTTAGTGTGTAAATTTCTTTACAGTCATTTAAACCTAGATATCTCTCTCTGCTCCCTATCCCACTCTCTGTGTCTCTCTCAGTCTCAGAGTGTATATGGATGGATGGATGGATGGATGGATGGATGGATGGATAGATATATAGATAGATAGATAGATAGATAGATGACAGATTTGGTTAGAGATTGTGATCTGCCCTTTCACATTTCCAATGAGTACAGAAAGAAGGACAGGGATGGAATGATGTAGTCTTACAAACCCCTGGATCAGGGGTCCAAAGAGAGTCAGGTTCCTCCAATAATTTGGGTTGTAAACTTGGGAAAGCCACTTATTATCTGGACAATTTCCTCTTTCATAAGAAAAGGAAAATGATAACTTTTCTGCCTACCTCATAAAATCTTGTGATATCAAGGTAAAAGTTATATGTGAATATGTTCTGAAAGAATTAACCCCATACAAAAATTAGCTCTTTATTATTTTAGGAAAAACACAATGAAAAAAGTCACAAACCTGGGTTCAGATCACAAATGTGCCACTTCGTACCTGTGAGGGTAAGCAGGGTCAACTTTTAGCCCTTTATTTTAGAACATTGTGGAAATGACTTCAGTTGCACAGAATTACTTGATGGCATTAAAAGAGCTAGTGTGGACACAGTGCCAGACACACAGTAAACAAACAATAGTTATTTGTTATATTCTCTTTCCTTCCATAATGTCTGCATTCAGGCAGAAGGGATGGGACTGGTCATTTGGTCATTGACCAGAGGTGAACTAATGGGATGGTCGAATAATAGACATTATAGGATCTTTCGCCCCTGAGATCATCTGATGGGTATTCCCACAGTCTGTCTGAGAACTCTGATAGCATTTTGTGGATCTCACTTAGAGCCTCAGGAATTCATTACAAAACCTAATTATGCAAGTGGTAGCCTCAGACTGTCAGCTGACAAAGCTGGTGATTGAAGTGCTTTTGGGTGGCTGATAAAGTTCTGTCCAGAGTTTTGTTTGCCTTGTTTGTGAATGCTGTGATTGCTAGGCCAACAATTTCTTTCTAATTAAGATCGAAGAGTTCAAATTGTAGAGCATTTTTTAGTTGTTTTTTTTTTTTTCCAAAATCATCCCATAAATTGCTCTGGTCTCTAGCATGTATGTGGGTAAATGTGTACTTAAATTAAGCAAATATTCATTCTGTTGGAGCCATCACAGAACACATGCCATTCATGTTTTATTTCTGCCAGTTTTGTCTTTCACTAGTGATCTGTGCCAGTTGCCAGTCAATGATACGGCTTTGGGTGGAGAAATTCGACATGGAGATAGAATACATACTTTGAATTTAAATTGCGTACAAAGATGAGAATTGTTTTGTGGGACCTGGAACTTTGGAATACTTCCTGTCATGTCTGTTACACTAGCTTTGACTCTGAGGGTCTGCAGGTCGCTAGGGAGCAAGTCCCATGCAAGTTCCCAATCCATTGGCTGTCCTTCAGTAGCCCCATCACACTGTGACTTCTCGGAAGTGGTAAGGAGACAGAGAAGAAGTCACCCTTATTTAATTTCTATCTGTTGAGACATTGCTTGGAAATGAGGGGCTCATTTTCTCTCTGCTGAATAAACACATCAATGAACACCTTAACCACCTTTGTCAGATCTGGAAAGCAGGTAACAGAGAATGGTAAAACATTCTAGGTTGAATGGTTGGTGATATCTCTTTGTAATGTGATCATTGTATGTTTTGCTTTTCCATTTTTCTTTTATAAGGGAGGAAGTGAAGCAGTTCTTTTTTTTTTTTTAAACTGAACTTTTTTTTTTTTTTTTTTTTTTTTTTTTTTTTTTTTTTTTTTTTTTTTTTTTTTAGATTTTTATTTTATTTATTTTTAGAGAGGTAAGGGAGAGGGAGAGAGAGAGAGAAACATCAATGTGTGGTTGGTGGGGGCCATGGCCTGCAACCTAGGCATGTGCCCTGACTGGGAATCGAACCTGCGATGCCTGGTTCGCAGCCCGAGCTCAATCCACTGAGCTACGCCAGCCAGGGCGAAGCAGTTCTTAATTAAAAAAAACACTTTGTATTTGGCATATTTTACTTTGCAGAATTTCAGTGCTGATATAATTACTTCTCTTCCTCTTCTTCTTCTCCTTCTCCTTCTTTTTTGGTGTGAATTACCAGAGGTGACAGTTTTTCCAGGTTGTATGTTTTTGAAAAATGAGCTTTTTCTGAAGTGAATGTCTCTGATGAATGTTTTGGCCTAGGCTACATGGAACCAACATTTTAAACAATTGTTTGAGAGGGAAGAGTTATACTCCAGCTACCCCTGCATTTCAGAAAGGTGTGGGCTGACCTGGGAAAGGAGGTATGAACCATTAGAGACCTATAGCTTTCCAAACCAAAATGGGGGCAAAGGTTCTAGGCAGTGTGGAGAGAATGAGTGGTCAGAAGATCAGATCTGTGCTACTATGCCCTTTTGCTTCGTCTAAATGTTCCACTGTCATGGAACTAAAAAAAAAAAAAAAAGCTAACGTGAAAAAAGATTGATATGAACATATCTGGATGAAAATGGTTCTATTAAAGTCAGATTGAAATATACCACTTTATTTAAAGAGCAATTAGGTTTATAAGCAAAATGCAGAGTCAAACTTAGCAAATATTTCTTCTAGTTAAAAATTTGAAAAAAAAGTTAAATTTGCACTAAAAATTAGAGTCACACTGTTGCTGAAACTTAGGAAAAGATAACATTATAGAATTATTATCCCAGTTATTCCATGAAAAAGTAGACCTGGATTGTAAAAAACATATTAGAAAATTCTGGGTAGCAGCATAACTATCAAAACAGGCCATTCCACAGAATCTAGTGAAGGTCATTATCACATAAAACACAAAGTGCTTATTTTATCACACAAGGAGAGATAATTTTGGTAATCATCAAAAAGCATTTTGATAAAAAATGAAAATTTCACTATACTTATAATTTAAAACAAAATGACAATATAATAAACAAAAAATTCTCAATACAACATCTTAAACATTTTAAGCAAACAGAATGGTTTTCATGTTGATTCATCAACCTTAAATAATCATTCAATTCCTCCTCTATTTTTTAAAAAATGTATCTATTGAGTATTGGGCTGAGTACTGCTAACTCCATGAGAGTTTGTTGTCTTGAATCATTCCTTAAATCACTTTTTAAAGGTTTTTTTTTAGTTAAGAGAAAGAGCATTCTGTATGATGGAAATTTTAATATACGGTTAATGCAATTCAGAAAACATGGAATCATGCTCAGATTTCTTGAGAATTGTGTAAACAAATTCATCAGTTTTAATTGTTCCCATTTTTGATTATTTTACCCAGTAACTGCTTTGTTGATGATTCTTATAAGTCACACTCATGATTTGCATCCTGGAATTTCCATCCATTGAATGGCTTGAGTTTGTAATAAAGCAAGCAAACCTGACTGCCATTTATGTAAAATTATGTGACCATCTGAGTTGCTACTAAATTCTTTAAAAGTGCTGATCAGCCCTGGCTGGTGTAGCTCAGTGGATTGAGCTCGGGCTGCGAACCAGGCATCGCAGGTTCGATTCCCAGTCAGGGCACATGCCTAGGTTGCAGGCCATGTTTCCCAGCAACCACACATTGATGTTTCTCTCTGTCTCTCTGTCTCTCTGTCTCTCTCCCTCCCTTCCCTCTCTAAAAATAAAAAAAATAAATAAAATCTTAAAAAAAAAAAAGTGCTGATCAACAAAGTAGTCCCTTTGCTTAAAGAACTATAGACCTTCAGAAAGCTGCATTGATAATAAGCTGAAACAGATAATACAAAGTATTTTAAACAATCATTGAATTTCAGTGGAATTTCAGCCAGGCAAGTATTTCAATTCAAGAGCCATGATTTAAAAACACACTTTCCTAATCTTTAAAATAATGTCATTGTTTGCTACAGAATTATGCATGGTTGGGATCAAGACTATTCCCTTTTGGCTAAAAAATGGTCAAGTAGCAAATAATGAACCATTGCAAAGCCCCTGACCTTTGTTGATGACATCTAAGCCTTCCAAATCATTCTGTCTGAAAACAAAGAAATAGCAAATGCCTTTCAAATGGGCTCTCACTCAAGATAAAACATATTAAAATAATTAAAATTAGGATTGAAATTTTCAACTTATGTGATTCCTTTATAGAGCATAGACCTGATGCAAATTGTCAGCTCTTCCCAACCACCTCCCCCTCTTCTTCCTTTCTTCGTCCTTTATTGAATACATCGTGTGCCCGCCACATGTCCAGCACTGTTCTAGGTGACGAGGTATCGTTTTGATGTCAGTTTTGGCAGAAATAAGTTGCTTTCTATCTAAGAAAATACAGCTCCAGGGTTAGGTGGGAATAAGGGATAATAGGCCAAGCCTGGTGCTTACTCTCCTTAAAAATATATTTCTAGGCTGAGTCTGCACATAGGAATTTCAACTCACATTTCACCAGAGCCACCCACACATTTCTCAGGCCTGCCTAACCCGAAGAGTGAGCCATCATTCCCATCCTCCAAACCTGGGCTGTTATTTATTACACCTGGGCAGGTAGCTGCCCTTGGAGGGATTCTCCCAGGAGGCATCACATGCAAGCCCACAGAAGATGATTGCTGGAGGATATTTCAGCAAATGCTTGTGCCTCCCAGTGCCAGCTGATGCTCACATGCAGCTTCCTGGTGAAGTCTATGGATGGGAGACCCCAGGGAGGGTGGCCACCTCAGAAACAGAGACTTCTTAGTAGACAGCACTAAGGACAGAACCCACCCTCATAAGCTGACTGAATCTGCAGTGGCATTGAATTTTGAAATCTTCAGATTGGAAATCTTTTGTCTTTTCATTTATTTTTATAGAAGCCAGAAAGGCAGCTGTGTTGAAGACAATGACTCACATGTTTTTGCTGTGCTGCTTAGTGTTTCTTTTGCCCACAGAGTCCTGTAGGACATTATGCCAGGTAAGAGAAGGGAGGTGGGGAGACGATAAGGTGGGGAAATGAAATGGAAACTAAAATCCTGCTCTACATTATCTGAGCTGAAATGTACAGAGAACATGGTGGTAGAACAGTTCAGCCAGAAAAAAATTGCAACTACAGGCAACAAAATTCCATTTTAGCAAGAGCTGCAATTTATTTTCCCATCAACTTTTTCTGTATATTCCTGATATGCAATGAGTCTCAAATTATTTAAAGGTGATAAACTCTTCTTCCTATGTTCCTTGATGATGAAGCTTTCAGTTGCTTATAACTAGGGCAGTGCCACTTCCTCAGGTGCACTTGGAAATGTGGGTGTGGTGAGGATGTCACACTGACTGGAAGATATTTAATGGCATTTAGTGTGGGCAGTCCCAGGAATGGTCTGCCACAATGAAGCATTGTCCCACCCCAAATGGTGTCTCCTTTGCAAAATCTAAGAGTGATCACCATGGGTGGGCTGGAAGGAGAAATGATGAAATCAGACAGTCGATGGCTAGACAAGGTCTAACTGGTATGGAGTTTGTAGCAATGTACTATCTGTACATTTTGTGGGGCAGTGAGTGCTATGGCTCTCTCTGGAATATTTTTCCTCATACTATATAAGTCATTTTAATTTCCCCATTAGTTACTTGTTTAAATTAAGGTGTGGAGAATCAAAGAGAGAGTATTATTATTGGAACACAAGATCTGAAAGCGAGCTTTGAGATCAACTGGAATGTGACTTGCTGAGGTTACATTCCTATTTAGTTAAAGTGCAAGCCCAGGACACCTGTCTTCAAATTCTTAGTTTCTTGATCTTTCCATTTTAATATGTGCCTTCTTAAAAAGAGCCTCCTCAAGAAAAAATGACTTTGGAAATTCTTTCTAAGAGTTTCCAAGTGATACTTTACTCTCTGAGTGCTTTGTCTTTGGGTGGAACTTTTCCCAATGAATCCCCTTCCCCCTAACACTGAGCTGGTCCCTAGTTTCTGGAAGAGATTAGACAGACACTACTTCAGAAAGGCCTTTCCCAGGGGGCACCCCAACCCCACAGCATAACACCATTTCCTACCATCATTTTCTCCTCCACACTTTTCTTCAAGATAGAACTTGAAGAGTAATCAGAACGTTGAAGGTTAACTTCATTTTTTTTATTATTTGGGATCAACTTACCAGGACATTTGACTCTTTTGTTTTTACTAAGCAAGTTGTGGATGCTGAGCTTCTGGGTGCTACTCCCCTCCTGACCTGCCTACTCACTCAGGCAGCTCTGCAGGTTTAGCAGGTGGCGGTTTTGAAGTGTTTGTTTGTTTGTCTCAGTATTTGGTTGAGGATTGTTGGTATCTGAAGCTAACATAGCTCATATCAGATGCCATCCTTGATATAAACTGACCAGGAGTTGTATATAGGTGTGCTTTGGCAAATTAACTAGCAAGAAATGAATCAGGTCTTTTACTGAGGAAGGCAGAGTTTCCAGAATTCCTTGTAAATAACATACCACAGTGGTGTGCCCACATATCTAACTCGTATAATGTGACTTCACTGTAGTCTGTTTAAGGTGTGAAGCATTATGCAGAGTTGTCTACTCTTACATACTTTATTGTGGTATATTGCAGACCATGGCCCTCTCAAGATGTGCTTAGGGTTTCTTGAGATGCTTGTACTTCCATACACACACCTCTGCCTTCTTCACTTGGTTGTGGGTTGACTTGGTAGAAAGAGCAGTGTTGCAGGAGTTAGGAGAGCTGAGTTCTAGACCCAGCTCGAAGAGGAACGCCCTGCATGGCCTGGTATGAGTCACCTCATTGATCTAACACTCACTTTCCTTAACTGTAAAATCAGGGGGTTGGGCTGGTTAGACTATAAGGTCTTTCAGAACTACAAAAACATTGTTTTAGTGTTGTTATTTAGTGAAAGGCCTTTACTCTTCCAAATATACAATACAGCTTGATTCTCTTGATTGTGAAATGAGAAAGTCATCTTACATCAGTATTTTGAAGGATGTTGTGTTCCATGAATCAAAGATACCTTCCTCACTTTTGACAAACCCCAAATGCTCAGTCAGGTTCTCCATAAACTCTCATTTGGTAGAGAAAACAGAAGATTCATCTTGATAACATAGAGAGAAACAATATTGTGAAGAAGAAAGGAATATGAAATCCAAGTCTTAGTCGCATACCTGTGTCACTGAACTTCCAGTTCCTCCCCAATGACTGAGATCTAGGAATGCAAGTCAGAGTAATTGTACCAAGGCTCTTTCCAGCCACTAGAAGGCAAACTTCTGGTGCAAAAGCAGGATATAGACTCACATTCCACACACTTGTGCACATACACACAAATGTGCCAGTATATACATATAAATATATATATACACACATACATATATGTACTGATATAGCTACTTAGGGTGATATAAAGAAGCACAATACACAATCCATGTTCTTAAGGGACTTTCAATTGAGAAGCTAACATGCATATGTAAAAATAATTATATAGTGAGACAGCAGGTCAGGTGAGTACATGCCAAGCACTGAATGAGTGGTGTGGTGGTATGGATAATAAATTTTGCAGGAGCCAGAGAAGAAAAGATGTGTCATTTCGAACTGGATTAGGAAAAACTTGGAGGAGGCAAACTTGAGCTTTCTATGTAATAGACATGCAGTGAGTCCATTTTCGGAGAACAATAATGGTAGCTAAATCTTCAACACCACTTACAATATTACAGGCTCAGTTCAAGTGTTTCTCATACATGATCTCATTTATTCTTCATAAAAATCATCTGAGGCAAGATTATACAATTATAGTACTAGAATTCCTACCCTGCTTTATGGATGAGGAAACTGAGGCTCAGAAAGATGAACTTTCTCAAGGTGTCAAGTGGCAACATTGGGATTTGAAACCAACCATTCTATTTTCAGAGTCACCCATTGATCATAATGTGACACTGATTTTCAGCATCATACAGATGAGTGGGGAAGAAAGGGACTTCTAATCAGGAAAGGTGGGAATGGTTGTGATAAGGGGGAGCCAAGTTTTGGGGAACCTCTCTTTAAAAAAAGGATACAATATTATAAATACAAAATTTATGGAAAAGGGAATATTTAGTTTGATCAGAAAAAAATCATTCAATAATTGTTTAGCGTTATTTTGTAATCAATTCAACAAAACAACCTTTTTTATTAATGAAAACCCACATTTTTGTTCCTACATTTCTGGCTGCATACTTGTATGTCAAAATTTTATAATATTTGTTCTATAGAGAGAATGGAAAGATTATTCAGTCTTTCATCTAGCATTGCTGATTAACTTTATCATTCCAGTTTAGAAAAATAGCTTTCAGTTTCTCAATTCATTATTAGTAATGCCATGCGAATGTGTAGAATTGTTGTCAAATTTGGGAAAACCTCTTAGCAAGTTTCTTTCATATGTGACCTATAAGGTTGCAGGGCACTTAGAACTTTCTTTTTCTGTGAGTAATTGTAATTACTACTGGAATCAATGCCACTTAAGTACTGATGTCCTCATTGTAATGCAGGAATGACAGCAAACTATGTAAGTATCATTAAACCCAAGCTGAATGTGTCCCCAACTCAGCTTCTACTTGTCCAGATTCCATAAATAGCTGCAGCCTCCCTGGTGCTATCCAAAATGAGGAAGTGTGTGAAAGAGGGGAAGTTGGACTGGGAAAAAATAATGGTCTGAACAGATGGTGGTTATACAGTTTTGTTTTTGAAAATTTAATAAAACCGGTCTGGCTGGTGTGGCTCAGTAGATTGAGCACCAGCCTGCGAACCAAAGGGTCGCTGGTTCAATTCCCAGTCAGGGCACATGCCTGGGTTGCGGGCCAGGTCCCTAGGGTGGGGCATGGGAGAGGCAACCACACCTTAATGTTTCTCTCCTTCTTTCTCTTCCTTCCTCTCAGTCTAAAAATAAATAAATAATTAATTAATCTTAAAAAAATAGAACATATGATCATATGAACCCATTGCTAAATCCTCTCTAAGTGCTTTGAGGGGCCAATACAAGCAGTGGGTTCTGAAACTTAACCTGCATTAACTTCCCAGTGAATTCACCTCTGCTCACAATGTATTTCTTAGGTAGAATGCAGTTCATCCCCACCAGAGTGTAAGGAAGGCTCCTACTGAATAGTAGTGAGAGAGATAGCTGTCCAGGCTGATGCATGCATGGGGTCCTGGGACACGCTTCATGGTCTAAGCTTTGGGTGGCGTCCTAGCATTATAGCCAGTGAAGATGTGGCTGTTGGTCCGTGACTAAAGTAAATCATTGGGCTGGAATATCACTAATGGATTTTGATGTGAATTTTGATTTTCCCTCTCTAGGCTGCTAGACAAAGCAAGGAGGAGGTGTCTGCCAGAACACATGGTATGTAGCAGTTACTAATCAAATGAGAATTTTACTGTCTGCCTGTTGTAAGAGAGGGCTATTGTCAGCCCTGCCTTATGGCATGGCCAATGGGATTCCCTTATGGCTTGCATTGGGATTCCCTTTTCATTTTTCTCATTTGCATTGTGCCTTTGACTCCTGCTTCCCTCTCGTGCCAGCATGCTCTGGTCTCTTCTGGTCTGACAGTTCTTTGTTATAAATCCTTTCGATTGAGTCAGCTCAGACAGGAGCCGTGGCTAGCACAGATCTGTGAGAACTTGTTGATGACGTAATTCATTATAAGGCTCCAGCATTGGGAGGTTTCTTGAAGAACATCAGGTACTATGGCTTCCAAACTGTCCCTTCATCTAGGAAACTGAGGAAGTGCTCAGGGTGTCCCTATGGGGTGTGACAGGGACCTAGTAGACTGAGCTGTGGGCTCTTCCCTCTCACTTCAACTGGGAGAGTTGCACTTTCATCTATTTTCTGTATTTGAGTTCAGGATAAGACATTGTTGGAAACAATAGTAGTTTGTCACTGAAATACATGGCAATGACAGATCTACTTCAATCTTCCTCTGCTTTACAAAGAATAGACACCTGACAGCTGCAGGATTTGTGTGCCTTCATGTGCTGACACCCTGATGACTGGCCCATGCAGCCCAGAGTCCAGACCTCTCCATCTGATGCTGGTGCCTTTTATCTTCCCAGGTGCATGCAATGGTGTCTGTGTGGACAATTCCAACTGCACTCAACCTTGCCCCCCTGACACTCCGGGAAATGTGGGGTTTGTATGTAGGCAAAAGAAATGGTCTAAGATCACCGATACCTGCCGGACTCTTACAGCCTTTAACATTTTTGAGGTAATAATATCTTTCTCCCACATGCAAAGTAGAGTGCCAAATTAGCAATGCATAGTGCACTCAATAAGAGAGAAGGATAGCTCCAGGCAGGGTAGTAGGTAGGGGCATTTACAGCTAAATACATAAATACCCACCTGTCCTCTCTCTGCACTAGAATGGCATTCTTAACTTTGGGCATCTACATGTTTGTGCTCCAGTCTCCCATACCTGTCATGACACAAAGGAACCTGATCATTTAGGTCAGAGCTAAAAAACTGTCTAGAATCCTCACAGCTTACTTCTCTATTCCCACTCTTAGCTCTTTGATGCCCCAAAACCTGGCTACCCAATGTGTCCTTCCCTGACCAGCAGCACAGGACATCTCTGAGAGCCTTTAGACATGGCCCCACCACAGACCTGCTGAGTCTGAATCTGCATTTTACCCAGATCTCTAGGTGACTTCTGAACTCAGAAAAGCACAAGAATAGAGCTGAGATAGAGGAAAGAACTTCATTGTCAAACAAAGAACATATTTTCACATATACTTAAGTAGTTACATATGCTAAAAAATCAAATTCTAGTAAATAAAATTAAGTCAAATGTTATTTCTTCTCCTTTTGTTTCTTTTTCTTACTTTCTAGTAGCAGCTTTATCTTTCTAAAGTTCAGCTCCTGATTAACTCAGAGTCAGTGCTTTAGCATCTCTTGTGTCCTGGCAACATTCCCATCCCCTCTTTCGGGGAAGAGCCAGGGGGAGAAAGTGGTTGCTATACCTGAAGTTCCCCTGCCAGACTTCAAATGGCTGCCCACCCTTGATTTAAAGGACCTGTGCAAAGATACACATGGAGAACAATATATATACCCTCCTATTTAAGTGCTTCAAATCAAACCTATAAACTGATAAATAAAATGGGTTCTGTCAGTCTCCCATTCCAGAATTCTATCCTGCACCTTGAGAGAAGAGGAAAGCCAAGGTCACACATCCCTAAGCCTAAACACAGGTGTCTCTTTGACACATCTTGGGCCTATGGGTGAGCACACTGGTGATATGGCCAATCCCTAGCAGCACAGACTTAGGGGAGGCCCCGGAAATGGGCTTGCAATTCTTGAGTAGAAAATTCAGGTGTCCAGACCACCTGAGTTTTCAGGTGTTTAGTCCATGTCTAGGCCATGGACTTCTTGTCCTCTGTCAAGTGGCAGGCTGGAGCAAAGGGGCCACTAAAGCAAGGTTTGGCTTTTTTTTTTTTTTCCTGTCAAGGGCCAGATAGTAAATATTCTAGGCATTGTGGGTATTATGGTCTTTGTTGAAACTACTCAGCTCTGCTATTGTAGCTGGAAAGTAGCCATAGACAATACTTACAATGAATGAACAAGTTCAATCTCAATAAAGCTTTATTTACAAAACAATAGGCAGCCAACCTGAGACCATAGTTTGCCACCCCTGCTTTAAAGTGTGGGACCCAGAGCCTGAACCTGTGCAAAATACTGTCACTATTTTTTTAGTCTTTCTTCTCACTTAGCATTCCTGTTGACTCATCCAAATCTGTTCAGAATTTCTATTTTTGAAACACACTTATGTCTCATGCTTTGCCCCTTAGGAAGAGTAAAAAATAAGCTTACATGACCTGATAAATGTATCTATGTGCACAGTATGTATACACAGAAGTGGTGTGAAGTGGCATGCCAAAGATGCAGATGCTATTTGGAAGTAGGGGGTTCAGAACTGGGCAACTGGCTAGCTGGGACTTCCATTTTCTGTTCATAGACCTTGGTACTGGGCAGGTTGTTCCACAGCAGATGTGACTCGGACAATGTAAAATAGAAAAGCATCGTGCAATATACAATTGTGTAATAAGGCTATCCTATATTTTAGTAAAGGTACTTTTATGTTAAAACAAAGGTAACAGGATAAAACTTTTTTTTTTTTGGCTACATCTTAGGAGGATTCATCTATGATTGGAGCACCTCCGACAAGTATAAAAATAAATGAATATTTCAAATCCGAGGCCATTGCAGATATGTTGTTGCAGAGGTGCCCGAGGGATTTGTCCTGTGTCATCACCAACATTCGGCGTTCTCCACGGATACCAGGCAACATCGCTGTCATTGTGCAGCTCCTACAGAACATATCCACAGCAGGGCTGCTGACGAATGTGGACGAAACAAGGATGCAGGTGAGTGGCCTCTAGTATTTGGGAGAGCGTTTTTGGGGTGTGTATGGGAAAGGAATGCCTGTTAGTTGAAGCTTTGGGGAGTCTGAGTAGACCACGTCTTTTATCTCCATATCTCAAATACCTTGTCAGTGCTGAAAATAAATCTTTATTGAAAAAAAATGAGTAAATGAATGTAAAAAGTGAGCACATTCAATCAACAAACATTTAAAGAGAGCACTTACTGGATGCTGGATTGGACATTGAGGCAAGCTTTTCCAATGTATGTTTCGGTTACTGCAAACCTCTAACAACCATCCTAGGTCCTACAGAGAGAAAAGCTTTTATTCGTGAGTGAGAATAGGTTGCTAAAATGGAAAATAACTGGATGCCAAGAAGATAGCCACAGATGTCTGCTGCAGAAAGGTGAAATGGAACTCGAACCATTTCCTTTATTTTTGATCTTCAAAGTAGAGGACAGTAAAGAGGAGGTTCAGCTTCTAGGGTCAGTTTCCAATTTGGCATATTCCTCTACAGTAGTATTTAACAGACATTAATTACTTAGTGGGTGGGTGCTCTGACCAGGGTAAGCAAATTGCCAGTTCCACCCAGGTGTGAAGTGGAACTGATGAGGGAAATGAGCATGGTGAAGGCTTCCCACTAGCCAGTCTCACAGGACGCTTTGCATAAATGGGAGGAGGGCAGCTCCCTCGTAGCTCTGTCCTCCAACCCAAACTTGAGCAGCATGTGAGTCACCTGGGGATTTCATTCAGCTGCTGATTCTAATTCATTAGGTCTGAGGTGGGGCCTGAGATTCTGTATCTTTAAGAGGTTCCCAGGCGATGCCTACATTGCTGGTTGAAGGACCACATTTTATAAAAGGGAAGCTTGAATGTCCTGTCAGATTGAGACAGTGGCTCAGTACTAATGCTAGTTCTTCATTGACAGAGTTACAGCATCATGGCCAACCACATTCTTGACAGCAAAAGCATCTCAAACTGGACCTTCATCCCTGAAAAAAATAGCAGCTGTGTGTTACTACACTCAGTCAATACCTTTGCAAGTAAGCTACTTATAAATGAACATCCCATTGACATACCAGATGCCTTCATTCATACTGTGGGCACCATCATATCTGGAGATAACAATGGAAGGAATTTAACTTTCTCAATGAGAGTTAATGACACCCCCAACAACGTTACTGGGAGGGTGTTGATCAGCAGAGACGAGGTTCAGAAGGTGCGTTCCCCTTCTCGGTTTGTCAGCATTGCATTTCCAACTCTTGGAGCCATCTTAGAAGCCAGTCTTCTGGAGAAGCACACTGTGAATGGGCTTGTCCTGTCTGTCATTTTGCCCAAGGAACTTAAAAGAGTCTCACTGGTTTTTGAAAAGATCAGGAATTCTGAGGGGCGGCGGACACACTGCGTGGGCTGGCACTCCTCTGAGAGCAGATGGGAGCAGCACGCCTGTCAGATGATTCAAGAAAACTCTCAGCAAGCTGTTTGCAAATGTAGACCAAGCAAGTTGTTTACCTCATTCTCCATTCTGATGTCACCACACACCTTGGAGAGCCCCATCCTGGTTTACATCACGTACATAGGCCTGGGTGTTTCTATCTGCAGCTTGATCCTTTGCTTGTCGATTGAGGCCTTGGTCTGGAGCCAAGTGACGAAGACAGAGATCTCCTATTTACGCCACCTGTGTATTGCCAATGTGGCGGCCACCTTGCTGATGGCTGATGTGTGGTTCATTGTGGCTTCCTTTCTTAGTGGTCCAAAAGCACACCATGATGGATGTGTGGCAGCAACATTTTTTGTCCACTTCTTTTACCTTTCTGTGTTTTTCTGGATGCTTGCTAAGGCACTTCTTATCCTCTATGGAATCCTGATTGTTTTCCATACACTGCCCAAGTCAGTCCTGGTGGCTTCTCTCTTTTCAGTGGGCTATGGATGTCCTTTGGTCATTGCTGTTATCACAGTTGCTGCCACTGAGCCTGGCAAAGGCTACCTGCGGCCTGAGGCCTGCTGGCTCAACTGGGACAAGACCAAGGCCCTCCTGGCTTTTGTGGTCCCAGCTGTGGTCATCGTGTCAGTAAACCTGATCACAGTGACATTGGTGATTGTCAAAACCCAGCGACCTGCCATTGGCAGTTCCATGTTCCAGGAGGTGAGAGCCATTGTGAGAATCAGTAAGAATATCGCCATCCTCACACCTCTGCTGGGCCTGACCTGGGGATTCGGAATAGCCACAGTCATCGATGATACCTCCCTGGTCTTCCACATTCTCTTCTCCTTGCTCAATGCATTCCAGGTAAGTCCAGGTGCTTTTGACCAAGTCCAAGTCAGAGAATTCAGAAAAAAGTTTTATAATCAGGAGGTCGATATTTATTTATAAAAGACAGTGGATTTAGAATAGCCTATTGGGTAAGGAAATGAGCTTTTGTTCCAGAAAGGCCTGGATTCAAATCTCAAGTCTATCATTTACTAATGTGTAACATTCTCCGGGGATATTTCCTTCCCTTTTCCAAGCCATATTTTTCTCATTTAGAGAAATGGGTATAATCTTCCCATTTTACAGCAGTGTTTGGAAAATGAAATAAAATAGTGAATGGGAAAACAGCAAGTATTAAAATGCCCTACAGATCACAAGTGCCCTAAAACTAGGCTGAGTTTTAACTGGTTTAGAGATTAAGCAATGCCATTTCCCAAAAATCTAGGGATGTAACTGGATGTATTTACATATGTGAATTTATATTTTATTCCATTTAGAGTTTTTAGTTACCTTTGGAAACCATTTTATTTTAATAAAGCCAGTCATATAGAGTGGTATTAAAGATGGTTTCCCCTGTCCTCTCCTCTCTTATCTCACCTGTGTCAATTAAAAAATGTTTAATAGACAAATAAATTTTTATATAGTATTGGGGTTAAAAATAGTATGTAGTATTTTGCAACTTACTTTTTCACTTAAAAATACATCCTAACATTTTTATCAGATTACTATGGATATGTATGTCTCTTTAATGGATGCATAGTATTCGATAGTCAACAATTCCTTTCTTGATTGAATTTTTCAATTTTTCATATTTTTTGGTCACAATGTACCAATGAGTCAAAGTTTATTATATTGAATGTTAAATATGTAAATAGCAACTAATTGAAAAGAAAGCTTTTATTTTTCTAAAGACCTCTAAAATATTTCTTTTTCTGAATTCATGTTTATGGAAAATTTTATTTTCAAATAAATATTTTACCTAATAAATAATATCAATTTTAAGCCAAATATTTTCTCATTTTTCTCTTTCAAATTTTAAGTATGAATGATTTTATTTACAATAAACATTTTGATGTCTTAGAGAACAATGTTAACACTAATGGGGGCCCTAATCTTTTGACTTTTTGTTGCTGTTTTTCTGCATTTCTATAGAATATATTGATTGTACTGGGTTGGCCAAAAAGACTATATGTTTTTTTCCATAAAATAACAGACATAATTTTCATTCACACCAATAAGTTTATTGATCGGGATACTTTGAGTATGTCGGCTATCTCTCAAGTGTCAGAATGTTTTTTGTTCTCAATTAATGTCTCAATTTGATTGCTATCAGCTTCAACTGGTCTACATGACCGTGGAGCATCATCCAGCGAGAAATCTCCAGCGTTAAACCTCGAAAACCACTTTTGACACATTCAATCAAGAACATTTGCACTTCTCCACACACTGCATAAATCTTTTTTTGTGTTCAGTTGCATTTTTACCTTTCTTGAAATAATAAAACATAATATGCCAAAAATGTTGTGTATTTCCTTCCATCTTCAATATTAAAATAGCTATTTTGCTATTTTACCAAAAATTCACCAATTTTGATAAGTTTTTTTAAATACATGTCGATATGACAGCTGTCACAATACAGTCCAATAAAATTGTTCTGAATGAAGTTAAAGACAACTAAGTGCTACTAGAGCCATCTTATGGAAAAAACAAATGAACTTTTTGGCCAATCCAATACTCTACATTTTTTGTATAGCTCTTAGTAATTATCAATTTCCTTACCTGTTTACACATCTAGCCACCGACAGGATGGAGATAAAAACCTAGTATTCCTAAATTTATGTTCAGCATATCCCGTGGGTGTTTGTCATGGACCTAATGAGTTCATGACTTACTCCTCAGCACTTTCCTTTCCTTTCCTCCCTGGGGCCATCTTAACTGTGGGTTTGTTTTGGACTAGGCTGTAAGCACTTGTCTTTTGGTGTCATGAGCTCTTTTACCTGTCATAACAGGACTAACTTGTAATTTAAACTCAGTTTCTGTCTTGACCCCTGACAAGGAGGAAGGCAGGGCCCATCTAAGTACCAGAACCAGTGGGAGAGTGAGAAGCCAAGAGCAGGTTTTGGGTGAAGGCCAGACACTGGGGCAGGCATTAGGCAGTGGTGTGCTGAAGCTGGTTTGCACTTGCTCAGCTGACTGCTATATTTTCAGGAATTTTGTGAGCTGGTTGTAAACATAAACCTCGCTAAATTATGTAGAGAATCAGACTAAAAACAATGTTCAAATATCCCCAAAACTCATCACTTCCTAATTGTTCGTCCACAGTATACCCTGCTCTCGAGGTTATTTGAATCTACTGTATCTGTATGGTGGAAACACTGTACAATGTTATGCCCATGTCTTCCTAACCTTATGGCCAGTGATGTCATATTGCTGGATTTACATTAACCGTGGTGGAAGTATTTAGCCATGGAGATTGACAAGTGCTACAAATTAGCAGAGTCGATTACCAGCATATCAGTGGATCTAGGTATCCTAGGGAGGAGAGAGAGGAGAGCCGTAGATCCAGTGAGGTGGGAGGCCAAAACAGCTGAGAGGAAAGAAGCAGGACGAGCAGCGTCTTAGGATGAACTGAGAAGAGAGGAAGCTGAGGTTGATGGAACAGGCTGAGAGGAAAGACCCCTAAGCACACCAAGAGATCCAGAAGGTGTGGGAGAAAGGCTCTTTGATCGATTTCCTGGTCCTAGGCCTGTGGGAGCGCCTCCACTGGTTTTAAAGTTCAATAACTTTTTTACTAGGGAAGGATTATGATACAGGATAGGGTAAAAGTAGATTTACAGTTGTGGGTATGCAAAACACAGACTTTATTTTTGTATTATTATTTATTAATTATTATGTTATTTTCCATATGAACAACTGTAAAACTACTTTTGCCCCACCCAGCCAGTACAGTAAGTCACTGCCTTGAGTGCTACTTTGTCAAACCATAATGTCTAGTTGGTATCTTCTCCTGTATATACTGAGAGTAATTGTGAGCTGCTCTAAGTTTGGGGACCCTTGTAACAATGGGTGGCTTATGAACAACAAAAGTTTATTTCTCAAAGTTCTGGATGCTGGGAAGCCCAGTGTCAAGATAGAAGCATGAGCAGATCCAGTGTCTTGTGAAAGCCTACTTCCCAGTTTTCAGGACAGCCTTCTTGCTACAACCTCTCATGGTAGAAGGGGAGAGGGAGCTCCCTGGGGTCTCTTACACGGGCCCTGATCTCCTTATGGAGATCATGACCTACTTGCCTCCCAAAGGTGTGTCTCCTAATACCTTCACATTGGGTGTGAGGATTTAACCTATGAATTTGGGAGTGGGGAACATGCAATCTATAGCAGCAAAGCACATGTTTTTAAACCTGGGAGAACATTTTGGGATTTATCTGCTCAAATTGTGCTTTTTTCATTAAAAGAAATGCAAAGAAGTTGCTACCTCTGAATGCATCTTAATCAGAAACTACACCTTATGACTAATATTATATCCAAATTTTCTGAATAATATTTTGTGTAACTTTTCCCAAGGTGGCATGGACCAACGTAACATGGTTGTAGTGGGGTATTTCCCTGTTATGTATTTACAGCAATGCAGTTGCAGATTGCGTAATAAAGGAAGGAAACACACACACAGGCATAGACACACAAATGCACAGAGACACCATGTTTAATGAGCATTTATTTTGTGTCAAGCATCATGCAATGTTGCAGATATAAATATAATTAGTCCTACCTCAAGAAATTGAAAGTCTCTCAAGAAAATAAATTGCTCTTAGTCCTTTAGCCAAAGGAATATATATTTGTGGAGGAAACAGGCTAGAATTGTGGTTTCTCAGATCTTTTAAAAATTTAATTCTTGGGCAAAATTCATGGAGATTCTGATTTAAAATGTATTCTTAGTGCCAAAACCAGACTGGGGTATATTTGTCCCAAGCATCTGTATACAAGTGATATTTTGTAACCTTATGGATCATGCCACCAGTGGCATTTTGTTGGCAGACCAATGACAGACTTCAGTAGTTACCTTGTATGTTAAGAGTGTCACACAGAAAAGCAATCTGATAGAAGCACTCCAAGCTTGGAGCGCTTGCTGGACAAGCAGAATGGAAAGGTGTGGTCTAGAAGGGTTAGGGGAGTGGATGAGCGGCTTGGCCATCCAGGTACTCGCCGGTCCCTGCGAAGTCCTCCACCTCTCAGCTGGTCTTTCGATAATCATGGCAGCAGTGGCTTCAGCATTGTTCCTGCTGATGACCACCTGGTTGTACCATCTTTATTGTTTCGTATTAAACTCATGAACTTTGATAGGCCTCTGCCTGGGTAAAGGTTCCCATTTGATTATGAAATCAGAGCAATTTAATAAGGATGCCTAAATCAAAAGTCATTATCTCACTTCTCTTTTCTGGTGAGCAAAGACCTGTGTAACCACACTTCTAAGAGAAATTTTTGTCTAATTGATGTTGCTGTCTATCACATTTTGAAAGTTGAGTCTGTGATTTACAAAACAGGATGAATACATTTTCTTCTTTTGGGGTGGTTTTGTGCCACTACACATGAAAAAAAGATTGAAAACTGAGATGGATCCCATGATGGAGGAACAGCTTCCCTTTGACTTTGATGCTGTCTATCTTTATTATGGATGATAGACACAAGAGCTAATGACTTCCTTCTGTATGATACTCAGAGCACTTGTTTCTGAGCACCCATTATGCACTTAGAAATTCAATCTGCTTGGATCTTGGTTTTTCTGATGAGCCATGTACTTGATTTTTCTTCCCATTTTATAACTGGTTTTGGTTGTGAATGGGAGAAAGAGACTGAGGGTGTTAAATAAAACTGAGCATGGATGCTTTTTCTTTTTTCTGTGAAAGTTTCTTTTATTACTAACTAATCAGGGATTTAATGGTGCCATCCATTGAGTAACATCTTCTCCGACTATTGCTTGGACCATTATTTTCTGGTGAGATACACAGCTCCTGATAAATACAAAACATTTTTATTTTGCCCAAATTAAAAAGAAATTCTTATAATATACTTGCATGAATCAGGGATACCCCAAGTGTCTGGAACAGGGGCTGGCACAGGGAAGGCGTGCTATCAGTGTCTGTGGAATATCACAGTACCTAGGTGTTGTGACCTTAACATGAGAGAGCCAATGATTGAATCAAATGGTCTTCATTTCAGTTTTCTTTTTATTACTTTTATCAGTTGCAGAAAAGGAAGTGATAGTGAATGCTGGTATTTCTTGTTATTTGTTATTATAATCAATATTATTTTGAAAGTGGTTCTTCTTTCCTCTTCTCTCTTTCTCAGGGCTTCTTCATCTTGGTGTTTGGAACGATCCTGGACCCAAAGGTACTGTAACTTCTTCTTTCTTTTTTCCCTGCATGAACAGTACCTGACCCTCAGATACTTATTTGTAAAGTCCACCTACTGGGTGTCTTTTACCTCAGTTATTTCTGCAGACACTCGAACAAGACATCACTGTTCTTTGTCATGCAAGTAATGTTGGCCCTATTCCAAGCTCTTAAAGGGCTAAGCATTTTATGCACATTAGTTTTAATCCTTAAAACAATCTTGGATATTCCTATTTTCAGTTTTATGGATGAGGAAACATTCAGAGTGATTAAGTAGCTTGTACACAATCTCTACAGAAACTCACTCTCACCAGTTGAAGCAGAAAGAGAATTTATTAAATCTCACAATATCATTTTTGGGAAGATGTCTCTTTGGCTTGGAGGTGTGGAGGCTGCACACCAGGAATGGTCCCCAGCATAGCACAGAACTGTTCCATATGCCACACCTTCCCCAGTTTCCTGGACGTGAGAGCCCAGCCCATCAAGCCAACGTCAAATAGTGGATGCTAAGCCAGAGTTGCTGGTACTACTGTCTCAGGGATCACCTCCATCCTCCTGTTGGGGTCCACTGGCAGCTGCTTCTGGAATTGTCACATCTAATTGGCTGAGCTCTGGTCACATGGCTACATCTTAGCTGTAAGGGAGACTAGGAAAGTGAATTCCTGGCTTCTATCTTCAAAAGAAATGGATGCAAAGAAAGCAATTCTCCCAACACAGAGACTGGGTATAGGTAGTGGCTGATAAAACAAATAAAACCTAAACAAAAGAACAAAACACCAAATGTTTACTTAGGATTATAAAATCACCCTCTTTCTATTGTATTGTACTATATCTTGAAATGAGAAGAGCAAATAACCCTCTTAGATGTAGATGCAGACACCTCCACTTGCAGGAATTTTTATTTTTTAATTAGTTAATTAACTTACTATCAATGCTATTCTAACAAGTTAATATGCAAGGTTTCTAAAAAAAGAAAAAGACATTTCACAATGGTCCTTTCCCTTTCTTATGAGAATACTATTACCTGATAAAAATTATCCAGAGGTGAAAGAGTATCAATCTTTTAGACTCGATATTTTTCCGTACTAGCTGTGTGCCACTGAGGAGTTCCTTAAATCACATGAACCTCAGGTTCCTCCCAGAGAATGCAGAGATAATAATGTTTTCCCTTCCTTTTTTGCTAGATTATTGTAAAGAACAAAAACAATTTTGCAAATGAAAACACATAGAAAGCATTTATGTTATGATGTAGTTGTATACTATATTATTGTTTTTCATTAATCTAATACCACAGTTAGAATGTTATAGCCAAATCATCATCAGCATTATTATTATTTATTAGTGTACCAGTGTTAGGTATTGTGAAGTGTGCAAAAACTTTTGCAATATGAAAGCTTCCGACAAGATCAAAACATTTTACCTTTAAAATTGTAATGTAAAAGGTGGACACTGAAAAGTGCTGTGATTAACTGACAAAACATTGTAAGGTAGTCTCCCTTTATCCATGGGGAATGCTTCCCAAGATCCCCAGTGGATGCCTGAAACCATGGGGAGTCTAGAACCCTTTTTATACTCTGGGGTTTTTTTCTTACACATACATATTTACAATAAATTTATAAATTAAGCACAGTAATAGATTAACAACAACTAATAATAAAATAGTATGATTATAAGAATGTACTGTAATAAAAATTATATCAATGTGGTTTCTCTCTCAAAATGTCTTACTGTACTGTACTCACCTTTTCACGTAAAGGAAGCATTTCACAACTTCTCTCTGGCACATCCCAACAGCCAGCATCACTACTCTTGTGCTTTGGGGCCATTACTAAAGAGAATAAGGGTTTCTTGAACACAAGCACTGTGACGGTCAGTCTGATAACTGACATGATCATGAAGCGGCTGACGGGTGCGTGGTGTATACAGCATGGATGCACTGGGCACAGGGATGGCTCACCTCTGATGCAGATGAAGCAGAGTGGCACGGCGGGAGATTTCATCTCACTACTCTGAACAGCACAGAATTTAAAACTTATAAATTGTTTATTTCTGGAATTTTCCATTTAATATTTGCAGGCCATGGTAGACTGTGGGTAACTGAAACTATGGAAAGCAAAACCATGGGTAAGGGGATACTATTGAACATACCAGCAGTCTTTAAGTTTTTAGGATCACCTATCCCCAGATGTGTTTATTATTAATTTGCAAAGTATATATTATGCACATTATGAAACACAGAATTAAAAAAAGATGGGAGGAAAGAAATTCAAGTAGAGGCTCCAATATGTCTTCACATATTGCAACGGGCTTTGAGTGCAGGGACGCCGCACCAGGGAGAGCTCCTACCTCTCAGAGCCTGTGTGCGGCGGAGCACACTGCATTTTCAGGGAAAGGTAAGGCCGCTCTGAGCTAGGGGCTTCAGCCTGCATTAGGTGTGAGGACAACACCTCCACGTGGCCTTGGAAGGTGAATAACATTTTATATAGCAAAAGCAAGAGACTGCCTGGGTACGGCAGGAGAGATTTAGGGAAATGACAGGATGGCCTGGAGTCAGGCCCCAACCCCTGGCTGTTTCTCTCGGTAGTTGACTGATTCTGCATCCTACATAATGTTAGAGTCTTAATTTCCTCAGTTGTAGCTATCTTACAGAGTTATTTTTGAGGGGTGGGGGGGAATAAAAGGAGATGACAGGAGTAAAAAACACTTTAAAGTTATAAAATAAAACATAATGGTTATTTGTTATTTTATTTTCTTGGTTCTAAAGGTCTTTGCTATGTTGTGTAGGACTCTTTTTTTTTTTTTTTAAACCATGGTTAAGCTCACTAGAAAAGGAGGTTTGAATAGTTGACAAATCATGAGGAAATATTCAACTATTCAAGTACTCCCCCAAATACCCTCAAAACCATGTCAAGGTATCCTCAGACTGCTGGCAAACTGTTACTTCTTAGCCATCGGGTTCATTTCAAGGCCCTGGTTACAAATCTTCTGTGCTCACTCTGCTTTGCCTATCTCTCCCCATCTCCCCACCTTTTCCCAGACCTCATCACCAAGTTCCTGATCCCTGTCCCTCCAACAGGACCTGGCTGGTAACACACTCCCCTGCTATAGTATTAGCCAGCCCCAAACACATGCTGATTTCTCATAATCTTTTTAATTCATAATGTTTTTGTTAACTATCCAGATAAGAGAAGCCTTAAAGGATCGAATAACTTCTGCAAAATGGATCTCCAGAGCATCAGAGGTAAAGCCTTCATATTTGTTTTTGTACCTAAAAGTTTGACAAGATAATGATGCTGGAGTTTCTGGCCTATGAAGTGTTGCTAAAACCATCCCTTAACACTCTGTGGCATGGAGCTTTCACAAGCATTGGGGGAGTGCCTCTTTGGGCTGTTCAAATTCTCTCCGGCATCCTGGAACCACATCCAAAGGGAGGAAAGATGACTTAATTGCATTCAGAGGACAGTGACTCAGTGGCAGGGCCTGGAGGGGTTAACCTCAAATTAGCAGCAGCAGAGCAAGGGATGAAACAGGCAAAGGAGAATTTAAAAAGTCTTGGATTCCCATGACAGTAGACTTGTACTTTATGATTCCTACTGGTTGAACCACATGCAAACTGAAAATTCAAGGGAAACAATTTCTGGTCCTGTTTCAAGGAACTATCCAATAACCTGATTTTCAAGAGAGGCCACTGGCCATGGTTACTGGCATTGTACAAGAAGGTTAGGGGCCTGGTCAGTCATTGGATGGTATGCATGCCCTTTCATTTATTACCACTTGTAGTGTTGTTATGCAAAGTGTGACCCACTAGCTGTTTCAAGTGAGGGAAAAATGAAAAAACAAATTAAATGGCAGCAAAAAAGGGATTGATTCCAGGTCGGCCCAGGGAACATACCCAGAAACGAGAGAAGAGGCCATCTACGGTTTCCCACACCGACACCCAGGGGGGTGCACGTGGGGCAGCAGGGGCTGGTGCTGCAGGGGATTTGCAGGGAGAGGGTGACACATCATTCAAGCGGCTGGGCCCTTCAGGGCCCCTGGATAACAGCACTGCCCCTCCCTATAATCCTTGCTTTGTCATTCCTTCTCCTTTGCTTTCCTTAGTCTTCTCTTCTTTTTCTCCTCTTTATTTTTCTATCCCTTTTTGCCTTACCCTCACCAAAGCTTTGATCTTATTCCTAGTCCTGGGTCTTCATACCTGGGAGATTAATGACTCTACATCCCTTTCTTCTGAAAAACACAAACAAAAAAATTGGCAAGCACCACCCTTGCCCCCACCAATCCCACCCAGTTTTTCTAAGAATAAAGCAGTGGTCCTAAAGCAGTGGAACTCAACCTTGGCCAAACATTGGAATCAATCTGGAAGCTTCAAATAATGCTGCCTGGGTCCCATCCCTGGAAGTTCTAACTGAACTGGCCTGCAGTGTGGCTTGGGTTTTGGGTGATCCTAATGTAGTCGAAGTTGAGACCCCCACTCATCTAGGCCTTTATGAAGTGTTGGCAGTATAAACATTTGGTTCAAACCAGCCCACCTGGTGTCATATTCTCTGCTCCCTCACTCTGGTCTGCCACTGTGCTCTCTGGAGAGAGGCACGACACTTTCAGTCCCTTCCGGTTTAGCGTGGTTCCTTTCCCCTTGGGTTTTCAGTAGCAATCCATTCAGCCACCACAGGGAAATTCTGTCCTTTGGTGCTTTGGAAAATAGTCTTTTTTTTTTTTTTTAATTACATGTCAGGATCATATCCAGAATGTTATTCTCAGTTTTTGATGGTCTGAGTCAGTGGTTTTTAATGCTGGCTGCACCTTAGAAACAACTAGAGAGCTTTTTAAAAATACCACGGTCCTAGCCCCACCCAAGAAAAATTTTACCAGAAAGTCTTAGAGGTAGGGCATAGTCACTTTTATTTTATAATCTCCCCAGTGGTTCTAAGTGCTGCCAGGGTTAAGAACTGCTGGTCTAGGTACTAAGTAAACTTAGCCTAACTTCTTCCAATCCTTCCTTCATTCTGCCCACTAGTTTTCAGTCATTGCAAGTCTGTTTAATTAGCCCTACTCAGAACTTACCTTCTGTTTTTTCCTCTCCTGCTTTGCAGGTTCTAACCCCTAGGTGGTAATCATGTACAGTCCAGATTTAACTCTTTCTTCTTATGATACTTGCCTGGAGAGTATCAGCCCCCAGTTCCTAAGCCCAGAATAATCAATGTGCTTGTCTGCATTCTTTTTATATTCGATGTGACGAATTGGTCTATGCTCATGTGGTAATAATTTTACCAGTGAATTAATGCATTACTTATCTTAGGCATCACATACCTAAAACACAAGGTATTTTAGACTCTGGTTCATCACAAGGGGCTGACTATAGCATTGACGATTTCAGCAGGCCAGCTGAGAAGGAGCAATTTGGGGGCTAGCAAACATGTTAGTGTTGACCCCTTTCTGGACTCCACTCACCGCCTTCTCCCCTTTCCCTCCAAACCAGAAGCTCCTTCTAGAGAAGGTGCCAGGCCAGCCCCGAAGTGGGGATCTCTCCCACCAGCCTGTCCCTGTGTTGTCAGTGGTTCCAAATACAAACAAGGAGAGGGGGAAATTAAAACAATAAAAATAAGTTGCTGTGCTCACAGCTCTTCACGTGCTTTAGATAATTGTGATCATTGTAAACAGACTAATAATAAGTTAAATTATTCTTTTGTCTTCAACAGAACCTTTCTTCTGATTTCTCTTGTCACCCCACCAAAGGGCCGAGCTAACAAACCAGCCTACTGTGCTCCTACTTTGGGAGGTGAGTGCAAAGCGAGTGGGGCCCCATACACATGCCGTGTATACGACACTTCTTTAAATAGATCACAGTCTGATGACTTGTGATGAGAAATTATTTTTTTTCTTGATTGAAAGGATTTTCCTTCTGCAGTCTCTTATCATCTAGCCGAGGTCAGAGATACTTTCACAGGTCTCGTTCTTGTCCTACTGAAATTTTGGCTGTCTCTGTGAAACAGTCAGGCGTGTCTGAGAATGCGCTCAAATTAGTGTGGGTGTGTTTAAGAGGAGAGTGTGCCGAGCTGCCAGCTCCACGCAGCCTCGCCCTCTCCTCCTCTTCCTCTAGTTCCCCTGCCCCAGGACATCCTCTGTGACATCAACAATATCCCCAGATTTCCCACTGTGGGAAATCTTTTCCCTCCTGTTAAATGATCAAGGAATTATGATAAACTGAGGCTTCAGGGATAATGTAGAAGCAAACAGGGGATGAGAGGATTTAGACTCTGAGACAGAGAGAGAGTGAAACACTGTTAGAGAAGCAGAGCAACAGGGGGAAACAGAAAGAGAGACCCTTACCCAGGGGCAGGGCAACTCACTGTTGGAAGGGAGCCATCCAGCTGCAGAGACAACTGCAAAGGGTCTCCCGACCTCTGTGTCTAGATCTAGAGAGAGACCAGACAGAGAGACAGAGACACTCAAAGCAGGACACCCACATTCACAGTCAGACAGAGAGATGCAAAGAGAGGCCAAGAGTTGCAGAGAGAGACTCTGAGAAACTCAGAAACAGAGAGAGAGAAAGGCATATAGACTGAGGCTCATACAGAGACACACACAGAATGACAGAGACAGAAACAGAGAAATGCAGAGAGAGGTGCTCAGATATGTACAGAGGACCTACCACTCCCACCCCAATACATTGGGTTCCAGAAGCCTCTGTCACCAAAACCTTCTGCAACAGCCCAGGGCCTTGTACAAAGAAGGGTGTGTTTTCCAAGAGGAAAGAAAGTGGTTCGGCTTAAAGAAAGAACGAATCAATAATGCAGTTGTTGTGAGGCTCTGGGTCTTGCTGCTTATACATTAAAGCTGTGATTTTCTGTTCTTGACAAGGTCATACATTCCAGGAATGGCAGAGCCTCCAGGAGAATGTGCTGATTCCTGTGTTCTTGCCTCTGGGACGTATGAAGGAAGCCTCCCAGGCTGTGGTGCTGATGGCGGAGGGAGCAACATGAGGAAAGGATGGAAGGCCTCTTTGCCTACCTACTTCTGTGCTGCTAATTGCTCCTCCCACATCAACTGGCAACATCTATGTGCCATTCTTGGCATCCATGAAGGAACAGACGGACTACATGGGCCACAGCTGGACCTTGGTCTTGTTGGGGCCTCCAGCTCCAGGCTGTGGGTCACGTTTACCCCCGGGCTGTGGCTCATCTTGGCAAAGGTGGCCTGGGATGTCACTTGGCTGGATTCTGTGGGTTGCTGAGGGAGAGGCCCTCATGAATAATTACCAACAACTGAGCTGACTCTAAGTAGGTCATTGATGGCTCTTTGTACAAAAGGAATCTTACTGCTGGCATATTCCACCCTCCAGCTTTAAACTGATCTTCAGGCTCCCAGCCCTGGACTTTCTCCAAACACAAGGAGCCACTGAGGGACTCGGTCTGGTTCTGACAATGTAAGATTAACCCTCACCAGCAATATGTTTGTTTTTGAAACCTGGGTTGAGGAAGGGGAAATATCATGTTTCAGGTGGAGAGATGCTCATTTTCTTAACCTTGTATGTAAACAAATTCAACATTCAAAGTGGGAGCCACCTGATAAGAAAGCAGTACTGTAAGAATAAGCTCTTTTAGAAAAAAACAACTGAAATCTCTTTATAAAGGAAGAACACAGGCTGATGCAGCAGAAGAAAATTAGTGGATAAAGGAAAAGGGGGTGATGGGAAACCCCTAATTATGCTACCAAGAAGCCTGCATTAATGAAGTTACATTACAAATGAGACCATGAGACTCACTTTGTGAATGACTGGGGCATTTCTCTCTCTCTCTTTCTCCTCCTGCCTCCCCTCCCCACAATATTTCCTCTAGATAGGAATGTTTGAGAAATACAAATAAAATAAAGAGGTCAATCAGAAGGTGGAAAATATACCAGCCTGAAGAATGTATCATGTTCCAAGTGGCACTGCTCCTGTTGGAACCACTGCCCCTTTCTCAGATGACGTCTGAAAGTGGTTTGAGCTCAACATTTCCCAGTATGTCTGTAGGGTCTCTTCAGGCGAAAGGAACGGGACAGACGCAATGCTGGTTTCTCAATGCAGAGATTTCAAGTGCAAAGAAATGTCACTTACACAGAGTAATATATTGCAATGAGGAGGAATCTCACAAAGTCAAATAGTTATAGTATTATAAATCTGGGACTTTAGAAAACACTGGGTCCAATGGTCTCGTTTTACAGATGGGAACTCTGAGCACAAGAAAGAGGGGTGGGGGGGAGAGAGAGAGAGCACTCTTATATGCATTGTGTGTTGAGCAGTTACATCTAGCATGAAAGCACACTCTACTCCAGTAAGATGGCCAGGAAAATGTCTCCCAGGGATTATTATTAACTAAGAAAGGCCCATGGATGCTGAGAGAGATACTCTGGAATTATTTGAGAATCCCTCGAACAAGCTGCTTCCTGTCTCCTGCAGCCCATAGCCCAGTCTGCCCCATCCTGAAAGATGTCAATAAACTTTCATGGATTAGGATGACTGTGGAAGACCCCCAGGTGAAGACACATTCCGTGTCCTGTTCACACCTCACCCAGGAAGTGACTCGGTCAGGTGGCTCAAGGAAACATTGGTGCTAATAGCATCTATGGCAGATGCATGGTTAGAATACTTAATATATGGTGATCTTTGGCAGTTATTTAAATTTCTTAGACTTTAATTTCTTCATCTATAATTTGAGCAAATTAGAGCCTACCTCCTAGGGTTGTTGTAAAGATTAAATGAATAATTGTAGGTAAATAGTAGAATAGTGCTTGGCAAATACTATTTGCCCATTAAAATATTAGCAGCGTTCAGTAGAGTACCTGTGAATTATGCACACACACAAGCAAACACACAGCTAAACAATAGGTTTGGATGTAGACACTCGCATGGGAGTTAGTCCAGTGACTTCTTACTAAGAGTTAAGCATTTGATTCAACACAAGGGGTGTCATCCAGCAGAATCTTCTGAACTTGTCATTGAATGAACCTTTCCTTCAATGTTACCATGGTTGTAAAATATGGTCCCCTGCCTGGGAAAGAGTGTCCACCATGGTTTCTACTCAGGGCACACTGTCTGAGCTCCGCTTCACTCTTTGCTTTCCCTGCGAAGCCTTTCCTGATTAGTCCAACCAGAAGTGCTGGTTCTCCCCGCCTGATTTCCTTTGATATTTATAATCTGTCTCATTCACATCACATTTAGTATTTATTGTTATATTGTTGAACTTTAGTCCTTTCGTGTGTGCATATTTCCCAGACTGTAAACTTCTGGAGACAGGATAACTCATGTTCGTTACTGTGTACTCAATTTTGTAAGCCCAAAGTGCAGAGCAAGGTGTCTTCTTTTTTTAAATTGTATTTTATTGATTATGCTATTACAGTTGCAAGGTATCTTCTATGTTTAATAAAATTCTTTAATTACACATCCAAAGGTTTGATGATACTGGCTTTTCCAGTTGCCAAATGACCTGGCACTTCACTAGCAACCTCAGTGGAACTGACCTATTTCCGCACACATTACCTTCTTGATCTTCGTTACTGTAAAAGATACAACAAAATTGCCTTTCCTTATTCTCCTTTATTGTCAACATTTCCTCTGGTGATATTTAAATGGAGGTTTGCATCACATTTTGGGGCCAAAAATACACATAAGTAGAAAACACTAGGATGGGGATGTGTGGGACTATTTGGTGGTGAGGACAATCCAAACTGGCTACGCTGTCAGGTCATGTGATGCATGCTGCCAGTGGAGATGGTGCCTTCTGGTCCAAATTCCCCGTGGCTGTGGCCGTGGCCCCAGTTAGAGGCTCCATAAGAACAACGTGGCCCAATAACTAAAAATTAAAAAAAAAATCTCTCTGGTGCTAAGGTAGGGATTAGATCAGGATTTACTGATCAATTTCCTAGCCATTTTTTCCAACTTCAACATCAGTACAAGCAGAAACTTGGTAGCCCTTTAAAATCATCAGGAACAGGGGCACACTCTTGCGTTTTATCCCCACATCCTACTTGCACCAGCGCAACAGAGGCAGCAGAGTCTCACGTGATCATCTGAGACAAAGGTGAGAAATTACAGGACAAACAAGTGACTCATTTAAATGGAGATGCTTCAGACAAGAGAAACCTGTAATTTCTCTTAGGCGTGCTTGACTTGACAGACCCATCGCGGGGTGAATCACAGACTTACACAAGCCTCGAAACCCTGGGCAGTTTTACAGTTCTCAGGCCGGCCTCTCACAACGCACAGCTGGTTTGCTCGGGGCCTCCCAGATTTCCCTTTCAAAAAAATAATGGAGAAGGATCACTGCCACTGAAGGGTCACGGTTGCCCACGGGAGGTGCCAGGGCGGACACCCGTGATGGTGGGGCCCGGCGGTGGGAAGCTCAGCGCCGACCTACCTGCTGAGCTGCTCCGTCTCCTGGATGCTGTGAGTACAGATGCTGCACAGACACCCTTTTCCTCCTGAAGACAGGATTGCTTTTGCTCATATTGCAGAATGGGGAAGCTGTGTGATTTGGGATGGTGTTTTCTGGAATGCTTGATTAGGTAGGAACCTTTCCTAATGTTATCTAGAAATAGGCTCAAGTTTGGATTATTTTCTGTCTTCTTTACATTTGTTTGTCTTTAAAAAGTCATTTGTCAGGCTCTAAACTGCTCCCTCCTCGGAGTGAAAATGCAAAACACCTCGTCAGGCAATTACTCGGCAAACACCTCTCTTCTCCGGTTGTCCCCTTGCTTGATAAATGGATGAGCAAACTAGCTTTCGACCCCCTTCCTTTAGGCTGAATGTAAAGCTAGATTTTTTTTAATAAGATTTTTTTTCCCTTTAACCTTCACTTGAGGGAGGACATGTCTGCTGACCCTAGAGAGAGAGGAAGGAGGAGAGAGGAGGAGAGAGTTGGAGGGAGAATGGGCTGGGGAAAGAGAGAGAAAGAGAGACATTGATGTGAGAAAAACACCAATTGGTTGCTCTCTGTATGTGAACTGACTGGGGATCAAACCGGCAACCTACTATGTGCCCTAATGGGGGATTGAATCTGCAACCTTCTGGTGTACGGGATATCATTCCAAACTATTGAGCAACCCTGTCAGGGCAATAAATCATTCTTTAGTAGTTTTTTCTCCTAGTGGGCTGACAAAGCTGTCTTTATATCAACTTACAAGGAAACATTTCTTCCAGTTAGCAATTGCTAAATCCTTTTTGCAAAAGCATCTCCCTTCATTTTGAGTGACCACTAGTACAGCACTGGATGTTTATGTTTCTTATACTCTGAGGACAATTGTAGGAGTGCAAAAATGTCTCGTCACAAGGTGCAAGTTTTTTAAAGTGTCAGCACACCAGTGAGCTTTCTTCATGGAGCAGAGCAGTCGTTCAGTATGTCAATTTCTTTAAAAGCATCTCAGTATCAACATAGTTGATTAAGATGCTGAATGCCTTCCAACTCTGAAATTGCATGATTCTTCAAACTTGTCAGCATTTGAATCCACATTGCAATTCTCAGAAAAGTATTGAGCTATAAAGAGATTGGCTAGAAGCCATCTAAAATAGCCAAAGATGAGATGTTTCTGATTCTAATAGATCTTTTTTATCTTTCTTTCCCCCAAGGCTCTTTATGAAACAGCTCATCCATGGCAAGGGAGAACTGGTAAGAGTAACTGTGTACACTGTGCTATTGAGGCCAAGGAACACTAACTCACTAGCCTTCCAACTATATAATCAGAGTTCTAATTACACTAGTGGAATAGTGGGGCATGCAGTTATGAAATTGGGCTGTGGGGAACAAAGCACATATACATACGCCAAAATGTGGGCCACCTAACTCTAAGTTTCTCATTCCCCACTTAACCTTCCAGAACTGGTCCTTCCCACCAACGGGACTGGCCAAGGAGTGTGAGGTGAGATGCCACCTAGAAGATTAGCAAACCCCTGAGAATATGCCCTCCCTGTCACCTTGGGGTGGAGTTCGATGGAGAGAAACACTTTGGGAAAGTGTCTACTTAGTTTATAGGAATTCCCATGCAGTTCACCTTAGGGTGTCATTTTGCATGAAGAGTTTTGGGAGATCACACCTTTGGAGGTGCTCCTTCCTCCCTGACTCCAGTTACAGTTCCCAGGCTGTACCTCTTTTTATTTTCTTTGGGAGTCCCGATGCCAGCTCTCACTCAGCCTGTTCAGACAGGCGGGGTGCCTGAGGCTGTGTGAGTCATGCCCTACAACTCCATCAGAAATCAGCTCCACGACCAACAGAGGCAAATTGTATTTCTGAATTCCAGCTCATTCAGGAACTCAGCTCTAAGTACAAAGAAGATGGGACAAATAAGAGATGCTTGCACTGCTGTGCTCGTGGCTGACATCACTCATCTGGCATGACATTACGTCTTGCTAAACCTTGATGGGACCTTACAATCCATTTTAACATAAGGCTCCAGATCCAATGAAAGGGATGTCCATAGTAGGCTAGGAGCATTTCTACTTACATTACCATGTTCCAAGATTATCCGGAGTCGCAAATATGCTCACACCTGCCACTCTGAGATAGGTTACCTTGTGATTCTAAAACAAAAATTTTACCAACTGGCATTGCTCTCTGCAAGGGTCATTCATTCATTCTTTCACTTGTCCACAACTGTGTACCGAGTGTCTTTTATGTACCTTACGCTGTGCTGGGGTGCCGGGGACAGAAAAACTTCCCTCCATGTTCACATCCTGACTGATGGTAATATGATTTATTATTTTATTTAAAAAAATTTTTTGCCTTTTCTAGTAGATGCAGCCCAATTTCTCTTAGGCTCTGGGGCTAAAGTACTAAGTCTTGTGCTCTGTGAACCTCTTATCATTGCAGCTTAGAGTCACAGCAGTGGTGTGGGAGGCACCCTTTTCTGTAAATCCCCTGGGATGTTGATCCTGAGACATATTTCCTCTGGAACTATTGGATCTAGTTATATTTTCCTTTAAGCCTCTGAGGACAGCAAATACTATTTTCTGTCTGTTACAGCAGGGAGGCTGGCCTTCATTCAGCAGGCTAGAATGCTGTTTATTATTAAATGAGAAACAAAAGTGGATGTTAGTGACTAATCGCACTTTTACAAGGATGCACAGAGAGAGGCAGGTTGTGGAAGCAAGGGTAAGAAATTTGGGACATTATTTTTATAGGTCCTGAGAAGCTGCCATTCAGGTTCCCTGTTGCTTTTATCTCTGAAATGTCACCGTTCAGACACTTCGGGACCAAGATGTGGAGTTGCCTTTACTGGATGACTAACTAGAATACAAACTGGAGGGGGCTTCTTTGTCAATGCCACATAACTCTTTAAATGCAAAATTGCCACAGTCTCCAGCATGGGTTGTTTTGCATCTTGTTTCCTCTTCCTCTGTTTTGTTCTCCATTTCTGAGTCTACCTTCCTTTCCCGGGTGACCATTCCACACTTCTCATTTCCATGCCACCCGTGCCTGCTGTCCCTCACCTCTCCACCCTGAGCTGCATGTTTCAGGGTAATTTTGATTCACTGTACAAGTTAAAGATGACCTGTCCACTGCTGATCAGGACTGACTAAAGCCAGGACTATTACTCTATGATGGGTGACTTTAGGTCCAGAGGGAGGAACTTCACGGAACTTCTCTGAAAGTAGCACAGGGACTGGCATGGGGCAGATGCCCAATAAGTGCATGTAGAGCCTGAGCTGGGGCAGGTTAATGGGTCACACTCCCAGATAACACCTTGTCCTTGAGCAGCAGCCTTCAGTCCTCCCAAAGCACTTTTGGTGACCAAGTAAATTAAGTAAAACCTGGGTCAAACAGTTGTTTTACTGGAATAATCCCCAGAATTTTTGCTATGCATGTGTTTGTGAGAGGCAGCAGTGGTGATGGTGGTACGCATTGTTTCCCAAACTGATCTGACTTTGGAACCCCTTAGGCTTTTGTGAGACCAGTGTTACACAGAAACCCACTTCAGGACATGATATGTTGTCTTAAATAGAACAGATAAAACTCTATTGTTTTCCTACTAAAAGTAAAGCAGGCAGACTTGCTGAATTCATAGAACATTTAAGTCAGTATGTACCACTGTCCTCAGTGTTTTTCTTCCATTTTTGAGTTCTTTAGTTTGGTGCCTGCTATAAACTTGTTAAACAAATGGTGAATCCGAGGCATAACTATGCCTACTACAGCACTATTCTGTCAGGATTGCTGTTTATTGTTTTTATTCCCCCACTAGGTACTAAGATCTTGATTGATGGATTGATTTTTAATGATCAAAGTTTATTTTATGAATGTAACGTTTGGGGATCCATACAAAATGAGAACCTAGGATCTTGATTTAAATAGGTAGTGATGGTCCTTTCAAACAATGTTTCCCAGACACCATGCTCAAGGAATTTATGGAAGTAGGGATTTCACAAATACACACAATTTTTAGATAAATCTAACACACTGTAGAACCAGAAGTTGATAAATGGTACAAAGGTAATCTGAGCATAATGTAGACTGGCAGCTCTGGAGTCCCCATGTAGGGAAGGATCTGATGCTGACTCCAGCCCCTCTTCGCTAGGAGCTGCTGGCACACCCCTCGGCCAGCAGAGGCAGCCTCAGAATCAGGTCTGAAAGCTTCTTACGATAGTCCTGTTTGTGCTTTGCTCATATTCTTCTGGATAACCCACATTCTTCCTGTCACATTTAATTTAATGTCTTTAGATTTTGCATCCCTGTTCTTTCCTTTTTCTCATTATTTCAAGAGGTAACTTACTACATGCAGACATTGTGCTAGGTAGTGGAGAGGTACTTTATTTGTATTTGCAGACATTTTTCAGTTTGGAATGATGGCAAACTCCACTTTAATTACTATATCTTTATCAATGATACGTCTAAGAAAGTGTGCTTCCTTCATTCTGTCCTATAAAATGTCAACCTCTGATTTGAATTATGCTGGCAATGCTTTTTTTTATATTTAAAATGTTCCCATTCTCAGAATCCTTAAACAGTACTCACTGTCTGCTCTGCAGAGCGCTCTGGCTTTTGGCCTCAGCCAGGGTGGCATTCTGAAGGGAGCGCTCCCAACTCCACAATTTCTGGTAGGAAGAGAAACAGTCCAGCAGGGGCTAACCTGAAAACATCTATCCACCTGACCCATAGTTGCCAATTAAAAAGGGCAACAATAAGAATGTTACAACTCCTCCTGGGTAGCATCATAAACATTATCCACCCCTTCCCTGCACACATTTATAATAACTGAAAGAAACTTACCATATAGTTATTATACCAAATGGTATGTGGGTTACTTGTAGCAGACTACAATAACGTGAATGATCAAGTAGCAAATTAATTAAAATTAATTAACTGAAACTCTCCAAATAACCAGTTATGCTCAATTAAATGTTTATGTTTTTATGCCCATGCTTATGATTTATTTTGCATATACATTTCTGCTGGTAAATTTTTTAATTTATATGAATCCATGAAATGCACTATTATTTCATAAGATTCCACAGAGAGCATAACGATCCACATAAAATGCCGTGACTATTGGACCCTCTACTTGAACCTTTTCAGGAGCTGTGCACTTAGAGGCCCCAGCGCTGGTTGGGGGAGGAAACATTCATGGACTCCATAATCCACCCCACATCCCATCACCTCACTATGCCAAATGCCCAACTTTCTTCCAGCAAGGTTAGCTTAAATGAAATTCCTACATTGAAAACTTAGAGAGTAAAAGTGGTGCTTCTGGGAAACCTTAGATAGCAGGTATTCACCCAGTGAACTGTGCGTTTCAAACCGTCTTCTCCAGATAGGAGAGAAATGCATTTATCCTCAGCATCAGTCCTATTATTTGGTTCTAAATGAAGGTATCTTTTCTCCCTGATACAACAAAGAGATTTCAACAGAATTATAAACAAAACAAAAGAGAAAGAATTGAAATGACTGCTTTAGTGGGAAAAGTTAACAATTTTTAACTTGATAAGTAATGAATCTTATAGTCTATATTAATTATGCATTTCAAATTGCAGGTCACAATCCATAGGGTTATGAATTCAATTTAGTTTTTCAATTCAATTTAGTGGTGGCAACCAATTTTTAAGAGAATTTCAGATAGAACAGAGTGTAACATAAGATAAAAATCATGACATATCATAGCATTCATTATTTCTTGTAGGTAGGAAGGATAAGTACTTTTATAAAAATTGATTTTAAAATATAAAAAATACATATTTTAAATACATGAAAATACATATATGTATTGATTTTAAATATATGAAAATACATATTTCAGTTTATATAGATACCTCTCTATATATACATATATACTATATATATATATACACACACATACACACACATATACATTCATCTGTACCCACTGAATCACAATATATGATCTATTTCTATTGTGTCATAATAAAACATTTGGTATATAGATGAAACACATGGATACATTTAAGACAGCCTATACTGGTTTTTCTGGTACTTCTTTTCATGGTCATCAGTTAAAAATTTATCTAAATGATATTATCATTGCAAATTGCTTAGTGTGCCCATACACCAATATGCTGCGTGCATGAGAACTTCTTCCCACCCACACTATAAGATCATGAATTCTGCACACATATTCCAACACCTATGCAAATCTATTACCACACTTAGCTCGTCATCCTGCCATGTCCACTTTCCCCTGCTCAGACTCGCTCTACAAGGCTGTGGTGTAAATCAGGATACATTCCGCCTGTTCAATGCTTAGGAACTCAAAGGCAACTTTAAAACCAAAGACCACTTGGAAACCTCCCTGTAAGTGTCTGTGTCTCATCATTGTAACTGAAGGCCACTGGAGTCATGAAAACCCATCTTAGTCTTGATCCAGCCAGGAAAAGTTTGACCCCAGATCAGTGAGCTTTGTCTGTTCCCAGGCCACTGCTTGCCTTGTGAGCCTGGAGAGACCAGAGTCAGTTTATCTCCATTTGACCATAAGGGGATTTCTGTATGCTGGAGGCTAGGCTGCCAGGCCTTGCTCAGTAGGTATGATATGTAGATGACCTCTCTTCTCACAATTGGTTTGACTTTCTTATATTCCATACTGGATGCCCTTTATGGAAAGGACAGCAGTTTTTATTTATGTAACCCCAGTATCTGATATATTTCTTGGCAAATACAAGGCACTTGAGAAATATTCATTGGTAAAATGAATAATCATCCTGTACTTTATGCAATAAATCTGAAAATAGGCTCAGGAAGGGTCAACTAGTTCATCAACATCAGGGATTAGATTACAATATAGCTCTTGCTGATTCTAAAATTCATGATATTTTTACTGTACCTGTACTACCAGGAAAGTCATTCTAAGGGACTTTCTTCCCAATAAGGGGTCTTCATTGCCTCTATCCTGAAAGAAAAGTGTGCTGATAATGATCCTGATCATGTTCATAAATGTCAACTGTTGTAAAGATACTTTCTTGGAGATTGGGCTTTGAAAGGTGGAACTATCAAGAAGAAGACAAGAAACAGAAATGTAGCAAAAGAATAGAGAGTTATCCTTCAGTGCGTCTAGTTTTTCTGGATAGTAGTTTATTAATCTAATAAGGAGTCTTAGTGCTTGTCTAATAGCAAACAATAGTCCATATTCACTTCATTTTAACTTACTTGGCTGCATATGCCTAGAGAAACAGTATACTGTAGGAGAGTGATTCTCACCTGGGGGCATTTTTTCCCCCAGGGCACAGGTGGCAATGTCTGGAGACATTTTTGGCCATCGCAACTGAAGAGGGAGCTGCTTCTGGAAACCGGTAGGTAGATGTCAGGGATGTTGTTAAACATCCTATAAGTCACAGGACAAACAACACACAAAGAACTATCCAGCCCCAAATGTCAATAGTGCCATTGTTGAGAGACCCTGTCATAGAGATTAAGAGCTGATCTCCATGCAAATCATTAGGGTTGAACTCTTGTCTCCACCATTTTTTTTTTAATCTCAATGTTTTGCTTATAGTTTCTCAAGTCATTGTGCCTTAGTTTCTCCATTGATAAAGTGAAGACAGTAATAGTGTCTTGTAGCACATGCTTAAATGAGTTTAATGAAACAAAAGTACTTAGAATAGCGATTGGCAGATAAAAATGTTTAATACATTTTGTCATTTAAGAAGCTATTAAATAGCAAAGACACTATTGAAGGGTAGTAAAGTTGCTATTAAAGAAACTGCGGATTAAACAGGAAATGACGACTTGGTGAACACACATTCTCCCTGGTACTTCCGTCGTTCTTGCCTACTGTTTGTAAACATGGCAACAGCTACTAGTCTGTTTTTTCACATCTTAGCTGGCTTGAATGTAGATGTTGGTGTCCTTCCCTGGGTAGATTGTTTGATATAAATATTTTGCAGTACCCAGTGGAGTGACTTTATGGTTAGCTAGTCTTTAGTCTGTTAAGAATTGTGTTATTTGTGTGACATTCTCACCTTCATCCGGATCTGCCTTCATTCTCTGTTGTAGGGGAAGATCCTAATGTGTGAAAATGAAGCCCCCACCAACTATGATTTACTGTTTAATGTTATTTCTGGCAATAGAATGTTCTCACTATAGAGCCAAGATCCACACAAAAGTAAGTTTGACCCATTCTTATGTGGCCCCATGAGAAAACTGGTGGTTCCCCTAGATGACTAGATTTATGATAAACAACATGTTATATTAAAGAAACTTTCCAATGATTGCCATTTTATTCTTGCTGATAGTAGTTTTCTAAAGACAGAAACAAAGAACGTTGAGAGGTGGCTGGGACTTGCAACAGTTTAGTTGCAAGGTGCAACTGGGTGCAACAACACAGTAGAAAAATCAATTGGCAAACCAAAGAGAATGTACAGAGGCAGATACTGAGAGGAGGGAGTACAGTCATGAGCCTCTTAATGACAGACAGGAATCATTCTGAGAAATGCAGTGTTATGTGATTTATACCATTGTGTGAACATCATGGAGTGCACTTACACAAACCTAGATGGTATAGCCTGCTACACACCCAGGCTGTGTGATAGACCACTGTCGTGCACATGGCCCATCATCGATGGAAGTGTATGATTGTACTAGCCTGGCAGGTAAGCAGTTTGAGTTCAGACCTTAACTTTGATTCTTGTTAGTTATATAAGTTGCTTCACTTCTCTGAGTTTTAATTTCCTTATTCATAACATGAAGTGTTTTTCTTCTCTTAGATAACCTTTATAACCCTTTATAGCTATAAAAGAGTTTGTGATTCTATTATTGAAACCTAATGCTTATTTCTAGTATCAGCTTATTTATTCTTTTCTAACAATATATAATATCTGGTGGAGTATATTTGCTGTATTTCACAATCACAGGTAAGAGAATTAGAGAAGAGCTTAAGGGGTTTTAATTTCTATAATTGTCTCTGTGTTCTCTCTGGGTATTTAAACTTTCCAAAAGATGTACCCAGTTTGCTAACCTGACCTTCACAGCCCAGGTGACCACTGTTAAGGTTCTAGCCCTGCTTGGAGGGCAGTGCGTTCTCTGTCCATGCTCATATCCATGTTTCCCTCAGCAAGTGCCTACAATATCATTAGCACAGGAACCTGCTGCAATTTTTCTTCCCAGTCCTGAACACATTTTCTCTTCATATCCACATGGAGCCTCTAAATTGAGATGAGAGAGGAGAGTTCCACAGTAAAGAGGACCTTTGGGGATTTATGTTTTACAGGATGGAGATAAACGTCAGCGTTTTGAAGAGAAACCCAAGACTGGAAAGATACAAGGTATGTGGCTACAGAAGAGTCTTCTTTCATCTGGAGACATGACAAGCATGTCCCCAGACCACAAGTATTCCAATAAAATAAAAATCTCTAATTAAGTTCTCAAGGTTTACCAGTATTGATAGATTTTCTTACAATTGTGCCATTATCCATAACATAGTTAACAAAGCAAGATGGCAAATATTCACATGTTCTAGAATAGTAGATAATTGTTTATTTTTGTTAAGATTTTATTTATTTATTTTTAGAAAGCAGGGAAGGGAGGTAGTAAGAGAGGAAGAGAAACATCGATGTGTGAAACATCGATCAGTTGTCTCTCGCACCCCCACCTGGGGACCTGGCCCACAATCCAGGCATGTGCCCTGACTGGGAATTGAACTGGTGACCTCTCAATTCACAAGCCAGCACTCAATCCACTGAGTTACACCAGGGTGAGTGTTTATTTTAAAACCAATAAGGGAAATCTGAATTAATGAGCTAATAAGAGGCAGAAGAGGATGAGGACAGAATTCATTCATTTCTTCGTGCAAAGATATTTTGAAGGTTGCTTACATGTATGGAATGCTTTAGTGCTAGGGGGTATGCTGAAATGGTGTCAGATAGATATTGTTTTGCTTGGACTGGTCATCCTTAGTAAGTGAAAGACAAACTATGGAAGTAATCATTAGTTGAAAGAGAGTGAAATCATGTGATTCTCACCCAATAGAAATGACTAGAAATAATAGAAATGACTAGATTCTGCACAGTCGTGGCCAAGTATAATTTTAGTGGCCAATCTACTTAGATATGGAGCTGAGAAAAGAAAAAGGAAAGAAAGGGAGATAATTTTTTATTGTGCATTTATGGCCTAAGTGCTATGCAAGATGCTGTCTCATTAAATGTTTGTAACAACATCATGGTACCTTTCCAAATGTTATGGATGAATAAATTGAGAAGCACTTAGCTTAAATAACTTGCCAAATTAATACACTGGATAAATGGCAAGCAAAGATGAAAAGCCACGTGTTTCCTTTCTCTGTGAATGGAGTCATCCACAAAGCTACCCAAGCCATAAATATGGGTGCATTCCTTAACTCACGGACAAATGAAATGGTCCACCCCTTATTGATGTCAACACCTTAATAGGTCTCAGCATCATTTACTTCTTTTCATTCCTTTGCCACTATCCTAGAGAAATTCTTCCTAGGAATCCTTCAACAGCCTCATTTCTGGGCACCTTATCCCAAGTCAATCTCCTCTACTGATGGACCAAGTTAGGCATGCCACCAGATTTTGTCAATAAAGTTTTATTGGAACACAGACATGCCCATTCATTTATATATTGTCTTTGGCTGCTTTCATGCTACAAAGGCAGTGTTGATTAGTTGCTACAGAGACTGTATGACCCACAGTGTTGAAAATATTTACTCTGTGGCTAGTGTAGTCATATTAACATATGAAAAATAGGATGTCTGATTAAATTTAAATTTTAGGAAAAACAATGGGTAATAATGCATGGGCCATACATACCTTAAAACATTGTTCACTGTTCATTTGAACATCCTCAGTTGATCCTCATTATTTGTGAATGCTGTATCTGAAAATTCTTCTACTCCTTGAAATGTATTTCTAATCTCTAATCAACACTCTCAGCTTTCTCAGTTATTCACAGTCATTCATAGAACAGCAAAAAGATTGAGTTGGCCGTGGTGCACTTCCCAACTGAGAATAAAGGTGGCGCTCTGCCTTCTTGTTCTAGCTGTTACTATACACAAGCATTCATTTTGTGGGCTGTGTAGTGCCACGTGTTTTGCTTTTCTGTTGATGATCTTGCTGTTTAATATGGCCCCCAAGTTTAGGGCTGAAGTGTTATCTAGTATTCCTAAAAGAGCTGTGATGTACCTCATGGAGAAAATATTTGCATTAGATAAGCTTTGTTTATATGCTGTCATGAGTGATAGTGTTATTGACCATAAGTTCAATGTCAACAAATCAACAATATATATTATATAAGGTGACTTTAAATAGAAACTCACATAAACCAAACATAGATTAATACTGATTTGTTGACAAAAATGCTGCAAGCAGAAGCTCCTAGAAACTAACCTAGGAGCCATGGGTTAGTCTGCTGATTCAGTGTGTGTGATGATGAATTCATAGAAAATAACTATTGTGAATAATGAGAATTGACTGTATCTGAAATAAAATTAAGATTTAACTGAGCTTCTTGTATTTTACTTGCCATTTATCCCATCCTTTACAGAAAATGTTACAGACCCCTGATCTATGTTACTGTTAATTATTTTTGAAAAACAAATTTAAACTTGTTTTCTGGTAACCCCCATGTTAGCACAGCATTCAAGGTCCTTCAGAACTCAGCCACTGCTTTGCTGCCCCTCCTCCTCTCTTGCCACTCTGATGCTCTCTATACCAGCAGTTCTAAATGACAGAGATCCCTTCTTTCCCTATGCAGTACACTCTGCCTGGCAGACCTTTCTTACTGCTGAGGATCCAGGTCAATGTCACCTCCGCCAGAACCAACCCAAAATCCCAACTATGAGTTTGATGCCCACATCAAAGTGTAGAACTGCTAATTATATTTTTCTCCTCCTCTTTTTTCCTTTTTAGAGAAATGCCATGGACCTTGCTTCAGTCCATCCAACTGCAGTGAGCGTTGTGCTCGGCCCTTTCATGGAGAAATAGGATTTACGTGTAATCAAAACAAGTGGCAAAAATCAACTGAAACATGTACCAGCCTTTCTGTGGAAATGCTCTTTAAGGTGATGCCTTTGTGTACTACTGGCTACAGGAGCTAATCCTTCAGGAAGTGGCAGAGGCATTTTCAGTGTGTTCTGTTCAGCGTGACAAGTCTTGGGTCAGGATTTACGAAAATCTAGAGTGGATTGAATTGGTCTTTCCTTCCTTTCTTACCCAAACTCAGATTCTTTCCTCTGTTCCCACTCTCTTCTTCTCCCTTTCAGAATCTTTTCTCAAAAACAGATCTGAAACTCATTTACATAATGGTAAATGCTTGGAGGTTAAAGTTTTAGCTCTAAAGATGGAATTGCATGCCTCTTGAGCTAATCAATTACTCAACTAAATGTGTCTAGAATTAAATTTATTTTCATTTTTTTCTAATACTTTTAATCACTTGACCAAAAGAAAGGAGAAATGTTTGACCCAAAAGAAAAAAGAAACCCAACAAATACAAGAAATCTGAATTCAAATGAAAATACCCTATCTCGTGTTGTTTAACTCAAGCAACGTGCCCACCTAGCTTCTCTCCAGTCCTTCAGAAGCACACGGATCTCGTAGTTTCCTGAAACTCCAACAGTGATTTTATAAAGGGGTTGTTGTGGAGTCTCTGTCACTTAGCATAGATAGTGACATTCAAAAGTGAATTAAATGTAGTGAATTATTGTTTTGACTTATCCAAAGTCATATTCTGGGCCATGGTGGGTAAAAGTAGGAGGACATGAGTGAATAATTTCTTCTGATTAGTGAACTCAGCTTTTTGAAATTGCACTTCCTTCGTGTTCCTTGTTTGACCTGCTAACCTCTACCACCAACCCCTCCCCTGAAAGTTTATGTGGCTCATCTTAAAAAGATAATAGTAATTAGGCAAGTTTTGTTTCTAGAAGTTCTCCACATCTCTGGAGAAAATTGTCTTTCTATAATACTTGAGTTAAAGTCACAGTCCGGAAAGCAAATTCCGATAGGACAAGTTGGAATGCTGACTTCTGCAAGAATTTTGACAGCATCTCCCGCCTGTGAGTTACCACACCTGACCCTCTCTGCAGTTCTCAGCCATAAAACCACTTTCTAGGACCATTTGCTTCTCTGTCTGGTTTCTCAGTGTGAATCATCTGCACATTTAACTCATTTAGTCTGATACATGTTAGTTGCTTAATCATTTTTAATAAAACAACATTTTTTAAAAAAAACAGGACTTAAATAGTGCATCACGCCTTTCCATCGCAGCACCATCTATACCCCTGCGCATCCTTGACTTCCGAGCACCGGAGCCCATAGAGAGTGTGGTGCAAGGAATCCAGAAGAACTGTGTGCAGGACTATGCCTGCATAATCAATGTCGTGAAATCTTCGGAAGCCACATCTGGAAATATCGCGTTTATTGTGGAGATATTAAAAAATATTTCTACAGACTTGTCTGATAATGTTACCCAAGAGAAAATGAAGGTAGGTGGTTTTTTTTAATGCCATTAAAAAACTGACCCTTATTTTCCATGAAGTCTTGCACTTTAACAGCTTCAGATAATTTTTCGGGATAATAACTACATTCACCACAAGAAATGTAACAACAATAACAGAAATTTCACTTCAGTTTTTCACATTGATTCATTCTGGTTTATGGAAGTTGTCAAGAGGTTAGAACATTGTTTTTACACATTTTTGTACAGAATTAATATTTTCAGAAAAGTATCACGTAGTGGTGGTTGTGAGCAAGCTCATGTCTACTCCAGTGTTTCCAAATTTTTATTCTGTAGAACATAACTGTCCTGAGAAATGTTAACAGAGCTTTCATTTTTTTTAAAGATTTTATTTATTTATTTTTAGAGAGGGAAGGGAGGGAGAGAGAGAGAGAGAGAAAGAAACATCAATGTGTGGTTGCTGGGGGACATGGCCTGCAACCTAGGCATGTGCCCTGACTGGGAATCGAACCTGCGATGCCTGGTTCGCAGCCCGCGCTCAATCCACTGAGCTACACCAGCCAGGGCAGAGCTTTCATTTTTAACAGAGAGATACATAGCATGGCAGGTGTAGGGACTTTGAGTTAAACAGGTTTCCTTGTGGTAGGACTTCTTAGGCTTTTTAATGTGTTCATGAATATTGGCACTCTTTATAAGAATGGGGGACATAGTGATATGGTATTTCTCAAACTTAAGTTAGAGAATCTACCCCCAACCCCCTTTATTAAATAGTTATTATTATTTCATGGGAAACTTGGGTTATACATACTGCATTTTGGAAATGCTTCCCTAGGCACATAATAAAGCAGATAAATTTTATCAATGAGACATTTTATTTTATTTTTATTTTGAGAATTTTTCTAATTTTCTTCCCTGCAGGCTTACTAGTATGAGATACAATGAACAGGAAATTTGGAGAGAAATATGTCAAATAAGATCAGATCATTAGATTCAGAAAGTTCAGACTTTAGAAACCAACTTTGTAAAATAATGTGTAAATTCTTAGTATAATATCCACTTTTCTCCATTGCAGAGCTATAGCATAGTGGCCAACCACATCCTTGATACAGCAGCCATTTCAAATTGGGCTTTCATCCCTGACGAGAATGCCAGCTCGGATTTGCTGCAGTCAGTGAATTTGTTTGCTCGCCAACTCCACATCCAGAACGAATCTGAGAACATTGTGGATGAACCCTTCATTCAGACGAAAGGGTTTCACCTCAACCACAAAACCTCAGAGAAAAGTTTCAGATTCTCCAGGAACATTAACAATACAACGGAGGATATCTTAGGAATGATAGAAATTCCCAAGCATGAGCTGTGGAAGCTGCCACCAAATACATCCCAAGCCATCAGCATAGCTTTCCCCACCTTGGGGGCTGTTCTGAAAGAAGCCCACTTGCAAGATGTGAGTCTTCCCAGGCCAGCCAATGGTCTGGTCCTTTCCGTGGTTTTACCAGAAAGATTAGAGCAAATCTTACTCACGTTTGAGAAGATTAATAAATCCCGGAGTGCCAGGGCTCAGTGTGTGGGCTGGCACTCCAGGCAAAGGAGATGGGATGAGAACGTGTGTGAGACGACGTCGGATACCAGGAACAAAGTGAAGTGCCGGTGTAATCACACCAACGCAGTGATGTCTTTCTCCATCCTGATGTCCCCCAAATCTATAGATGACAAAATCCTGGACTACATCACCTGCATTGGGCTCAGCGTCTCCATCCTTAGCTTGATTCTTTGCCTGTTCATCGAAGCTATGGTGTGGTCCCGGGTTGTTGTCACCGAGATATCACACATGCGTCATGTGTGCATCGTGAACATAGCCGTGTCCCTCCTGACAGCTAACGTGTGGTTCATTATATCCTCTAACTTTAGCAAAAAAGCCCAGGACCACAAATGGTGTGTTGCGATGACCTTTTTTAGCCACTTTTTCTACCTCTCTCTGTTTTTCTGGATGCTCTTCAAAGCACTGCTCATTATCTATGGAATATTGGTCGTTTTTCATAGGATGATGAAGTCCCGCATGATGGCCATTGGCTTTATCATTGGCTATGGGTGCCCGTTGATCATTGCTGTCACCACAGTTGCTATCACTGTGCCAGAGAAAGGCTATGTGAGAAAGGATGCCTGTTGGCTCAACTGGGATAACACCAAAGCCCTTTTAGCATTTGCCATCCCGGCCTTGGTCATTGTGGCTGTGAATCTACTTGTGGTTTTGGTTGTTGCTGTCAACACGCAGAGGCCCTTTATTGGGAGTTCAAAGTCTCAGGATGTGGCCATAATTCGGAGGATCAGTAAAAATGTTGCCATTCTTACCCCGCTGCTGGGACTGACCTGGGGTTTTGGAATAGCCACTCTCATAGAAGGCACTTCGTTGATATTCCACATAATCTTTGCCCTGCTCAATGCTTTCCAGGTAAGTTCCAAGAGGGAGACTTATTTTATTAATTAATAGTATTAATGAATATTTTACATATGACATTATTATTTTATTTTTTTTTATTCTGGTTTTCCAACAAATGGCTCTGATTTTAAAATATAGAACATAAAATATTTTTTCCATTTCCCTCCATACCTTAGGGACATTTAGATATGGTATCTCTAACAGTGCTGATTATTAAGTTGCATTTAACTGATTAGACTGGTTGGGTGGAAATTTCCTTCCTTCTCTCCACCCTGATCCACCTATTTCCCTGCTAAAGTTTCAATGTAAGAAAAAGTCAACCTGCGTTTTTTAAGAACTAGTCTTTGGTCAAGGATGTGTGAGGCTACACTCACATATCATGCCTTAAAACAAGCACAATTTTTACCCTTTCTCAAGTAATTTGAGAACTTGGTGAAATGAGTCATTTTCCATGGTGTGCCATTCTGTTTGGGTGCTAGCCAGTCAGGACTTGTCATGCCTCTATTCCCTGTGATGTAATTGTAGGTTGTTATACATAGAAATAGATCTTACCACATGTCACCTGATCCCAAGAAAGTCACTCTTCTCTGGGCCTCAACCTTCTTATCTATAAGATAAAAAGATGGATCTAATATGATCTCTATTGTCATTTTTCCTTAACCTACCTGACTGGCACGGTTATCCCTCTCACAGCTGTTTGACTCTATCTTGGCTATGAAGCTTGCACATTTGGTAAACTGTCATTAGCCACACTGCTTTCCATACCCATGGGTAACAGACGATTGGGCAAGTTTATAGTCTTAATTATGTTTTTAATAACAGGTTGGCAAGCTATGGCCTGCTGACTGTTTTTGAATAAGTTTTATTGAAATACAGCCATACTCATTCCTTTACATTTTGCCTCTGGCTGTTTTGAGCTCCAGTGGCAAACCTGAGGTACTTGTAACAGAGACTGTGTAACCTGCAAAACCTGAAGTATTTATTATCTGCTTCTTTGAAGCAAAAAGAAAAAAAAATTGACTAGTATTTATATAAAATAAATATAACTGCACAACAAAGCGGGAGAGTATTCCTATTAATATACCATTATCACTTTTTAAAAATATGGTACAAAATATGAAGCAAGCTTCAAATAAATGCCAACTCAGTTACATTATACATCTTACTCATAATTCTTTAAAAACTATGGAGAACACTTACTTTACTCTTTTCCTTGCATTACTTTAAAGAGAAAACTTTGCCTTAAGTTTTTTGTTACATATTTTTTTAAACCAAAAGCTCTTGGGCTCATGTAAATCTCTCCAACCCTTGAGAGAAAAAAGATTTTCACTAGTTACTCTGGTGGCTAATGATCTCATCCTATTTTTACTTTGCAACTTAATTATTCCTCAGAAAGTTTCATGGTTTTGTTCAGATCATTTATTTTCCTCCTTTCTTAATTGAAAGAAAATACAAAAACAATTATGACTTATATGTTAACATTTCAGTCTTCTGACCAGTGTTTCTTCACCATAAAATTGTCTGTAGAAACCCAGGCTTCTGTCCATTCTCATGTCAGGATCCAGAATTTTCTTGAATATCAACTCCCAGCTTTTAAAAAGATTGCCTTCCAATTGTTGGAACTTTGTAAGCAACTAAATATGTAAACTTGAGGAGACTTTGATTTTATCAGTTTCTGTAGTTCTCTTTTATGCAGAAACTTCTTCCACTGACCCCGAAACTCTGGTGTGAAAGTAATTTAAAATACATTTTATTTTCTCAAGACACCTTCCATGATTGTGAGTTTGAGCTACAAGATACCATATCATGTCTTATTGTCATCATGAGTGAGAACAACTATCTTAATATTGAGGAATAAAATGCACAGATTTAATAAGATTGAAAACTTTGTCCTACATCCGTAGCAATTTAACAAGTATGAGTAACTGCGATGAACACACACAAAAGTGATCCTCTTTCTTTGAGGTACACTCAAGAAAATAGACCATCCATCCATTCAATTTTATTGGAATCAGTAGGAAGTAAAGTTTCTAATGTCTGATAATGGTCCTAGAAGATATCTACCAGAGTGGTGTTAATATAACAGCTGGGGTATTGCCTGCACAACTGTCTCTCATACTTCTGTTAAATTTTGCCACAGGGGTTCTTCATCTTGCTATTTGGAACCATTATGGATCACAAGGTAATTTGAATTTGTTCATTCATCATAAATTATTTCCACAATGACTGGGGAAATCAGGAGGGTGAAGCAGGTTTGATCAGAGAGCTTTGTCCATGGGAGTTGGGTTTGTAGGGGTGGTTCAGGGTATCAGCTGTGAGGGGGAAAGGAAATAACACTATTCTCTCATTTCTTATACTTCATCAAGTCAACAGGAGGCTGTATATGAGTACAGCTGGTGAAAAGAATAAAACCTATAACTGCAATTTTAAACTTCATTGTGAACCTTATTACAACAATATCTCAACACTTATCTAAGCATCACTACTTGCCAAGCACTGTGCTAAGCCATCTGATGCTGCTTCTGCCAGGGTTACTGGCCTCACAGTTTCAGGACAGGGGTCTGGGCATTGGCAATACTGTCATTTCTACACTGTCATTGCTCCTTCAGATAAGGGATGCTTTGAGGATGAAGATGGCTTCACTGAAGGGGCAGCCAAGAGTAGCAGAGGTAAGTCATTGCCTTTCAGTCTCAACACTAGAGGGTCAAGCATGCTCAGAAGAGTCACACAGAAAAATATTATAGCTCAGCACTCAGGATTTGTTAACAAAGAGAATTATTATCATTCATTCATTTCTTCATGTGGCAAATATTGGAGTATCCTGCTAACACTTAGAGTGAGCAGAATATACCCCTCAAGAGAATTTTCCACATTGGACATATTTCAACCTGACATTTGTACCACTGACACGGGTAATGTGGATCCAGGATCACAGGTTCATAAAATGCTAGTGGGCAGAAATGAGAGATGAATGATAAGTGAGATTCTAGTGTACCTCACTCATTTCACAGGTAAGGAAAGCAAGACTCAGAGTACTTGAAATTTGCCCAAAGCCACCCAGCTCACCATGGGAATTAACATTCTGCTTGCAGGGCTGGTTCAGTAAACCATACACTGTTGGATTGAAGCATCTGTGTATTTACAGATCTTGAAGGTGACCTTTGTCATCTCCCCAGATACCAAGGAAAATTGCTACCATTGCTATGTTAATTAGAAAGAAGTCATTTACTCAACTAACAGTTTCTAAATAAGAACTACTTCCTTAAAAACAAACAAAAAACTTTCTGGACACATTGGGAATCAGCATTAATGGTTATCTAGGATTAAGTGTGACTTTTAACATAGTTCACCAATTCAGTGACAGCCATTTTCTTCACCTTTTAACATCTCTGAAATTGAAATGTATCTTCTAATCAATGGCATGTTATGGTTTAATTGGCAAGTTGTTTTTTTCTTTCTTGCTGGAACATAAAAATAATATTGAGCTTCTGATGTTAGCTTCAGTTAAACATGATCATTTAATTCTGTGTAGCTCTGTCAGTCTAGGGCCTTCTCATGTCTTTACCTTTATATGTTTATCTCTAGGCATGCATTTACATAAATAATGTATGTGCATTTTTGTCAATGCAATCACTCATTTGCATCACAGTTACTTTTGTTCCTATACAGAATGCATCGTTAAGCCCAACCAATGGATCTAAGTTCATGAATCGTTGAGCGTGAGATGTAAGTATTAAAAACTCAAGGAGAAGCTTCACTTGCAAGTTGTGCCAGACCACTCAGTGCCCCTTCTCAGCATGCTCTTCCCTCCTCTGTGATGCTGGGGTAAGAGGGAAGGGAATAGGTGAACGTAACTTTCAGAGATCAGAAACTTCTTTATTGCCCAGCTGGTACATGAAAATATGCACATCTTCTTTAAAAACCTATGTCATCTTTATAGGATCATCTCTTAAACATACTTTTTTTCTATCCCCAGTGAGAGGATGCTCTCATCACACCTGCACTGCTACAGGATACACCTTGCTGTCCACAGCGCTCACACTCCTAATTCCATCTTGGCAGTGAGTGGTGGCACTTATAATAGCCCAATTGTCAGAAGGAAGACTTAATTGATTTAAATTACAGAACAACAAGTCTGTGTCTCCCTAATGAAGTTGCCCTCCCACCCCAAATCATTCCTCAGGGGTATGGGTGGAGTTGGAGCAAATTAGCTGTCTGCTCATAGCCAACCTCTGAGACATTTCTACACAGGGGAAATTAGGGGAAAACAAATATTAGGCAGGGACCAAGGGAAGAAGTTACAAAATGGCAGCCAGAGGCCTGAGAGGTAATGGAGAATAGAGAAATGTGGGTAGGAATAATCAATCTTGATATGGCTTTGTCTTGGAAAGTTTTGTGGTTTCCTGCATGGATATAGATGGGTCTCAGGTTGTGTTTTTGAGCACCACCTGGCAACAGGCACATCCTCTTTTACATTCCTGTCATCTCTGAGTCATGGCTCATATATTCAGCAATGGGACAAAGCAAAGGCAAATCTCACGGAACTAAAGAATCCTATAGGGACTTCCTGCGTTAACAGATTGTACAGCCCAATGTGCTGGTGTCCCAGAGAGAGGGAGGGGGAGTGAGGAGGGCTCTGTTATATACATTGACTGGTATATGTGGGGTGCTGGGAAACCAGAGGAAAACACTGGGTTATTATCTTAAATCAGTCATCCTGACATTTGGATTTTTATATGAGAACTTCAAAAAGGAGGTGGGAGCCTTTAGTGGAACTTAACAAAGGTTAACCCTTCTGATCTTTGCCCATTTTCTTGCCCATAGGGTTCCTCTGTGGTGAAATATCCCTATAACTTTCCCTGATAAGTCACTAGTTGAGAGGTAGTTCAGGTGATCTATTAAAGTTAACCTTTCCATTAAGGCCCCAGTTGGAGCCGTGCAGGACTTTATTCAACTGCCTCAGATGGAGACCCTTCCTCCTGGGGATGGGATATCCAGCCATTCTGGAGAAGAGAGGCATGGCTGTAGTCTTATGACCAGAGAGCGGCTGTGGTAAAAGTTGGAGAAAACCAGCAGAAGCTAAGATCGGGGACTGTGCCACTTAGAACTGGGGAGGTGCACGAGGCTTAGACCCCTAGTAGGAGCAGGTGTAGATGGGAATGCACTCACAACTGTGCCCAAAGAAATCCACATAATTCTTCAATTTATATTTGTGAGCCTATGAGGCAGGGGTGATTCAAGGGTTACATTTTTTTCAGTACTTCCCCCTCTGTTGGCCCAGGGCTGCCTGAATTCTCTCAGTAATTGAGCTGTGCTTATCACTTCTGGTTGCGTGTGGTATCAGAAGGATTCAGAAACAACAGCTTACATTGTGGCAGACCACACTGGGACCCAACAAGTGTTCAGAGCAGGAACAAGAAATTCACACTAAGTGATCTTCCCCTGTCCAGAATGGAGAGCTGGCAGCATGAGGGAGGTCTTTCGGCAGAGATCAGAGATCAGGCCTCACCCGGTATTTAGGGCAGAATTACAACTCAGGGCCATGGAGTTGGTGGTAAGTGCAAAGCAGGGTCATAGTTCAGGGCAGAGCTAAACCACAGGGTAAAGGTTGTATTTCAGACCTTAATTCAGAATACAAAATCAAAGACTGATGGGGTCTCAGGAGGTACGCAAAGTTCAAAGGGGGAAGAAGGTCAGGACTGGACTTGTTTAAGGTCCCTGAATGTGGCGGGAGCTCCTCACACCCCAGAGACTCTAGATTTGATTGCTCTTAGAAACTTGATGGGGACAGGATTGTCAGGAGGCCCCAGGGTCAGTGAAGGAAGGCAGAGCTGTGGAAAACAAGCAGTTTGCTTCAGATATAGATTCTCATTGGGAGACCCCATCTTGGGAGGTGGGGCCAGGTGGGGGACCCCACTTTTATGATGAAACCACAGGTACATTGCGCCCTCTGATGGTTATATGAAGGGTGGGCCTTTCGTAGAAGCCAAACAGCCAGTTTCACCCAGAACAATTTCAGGTTTATGGCTCCATTCCCTTAAAAATCTCTTCCACATATTTGTCATGCCAGAAACTCACCTAAAAGTTTCCACTCTTTATCACACCATGAAAAATAACACTGTTTGACAAGTGCCCAGTGAGAAGCAACACTGTTCTCTATGTGAAGTTGTAAATGCAGAGCTGCAGCCATTCTAGAGACCAAGCTTAGGGAGCAGTGGAGGAGGGAGACCAGGCACTGAGCAATGAGTTCAGGGTTCAGGGACCAGTGTGGGGAAGGCTACGGCACTAACCAACAAACCCAGGAGAATAGCCTTCCTATTGTGTGACCTTGAGGCAATTGCAGAATGCTCCTGTGCCTCCATTTTCTCATCAGCATAATGGGGCTAGTAAGAGTACACACCTTCCAGGACTGTTTCAGGATTCAATGAGCTAATACATTAAAAACTTATAGAGTAGTTCCTGGTTCAAATTAAATCATCAGTAAATGCCAGCCATCATTCTTTCTGCTGACCAGTGCTTCAACCGTTTTACCTAGGCTTCCCCATTTCTCACGGATGTTCCATGTCCTGGACTGAGAATTGAAATCCAAGAGAAGGAAGGCCAGGATGAAAAGAGACAGTTGTGCTTCCTTGGGAGACTTTCTCTTCTTGCCGGGAGCAACAGCTAAGCTCTGGATGTGAAAGTGTTTCCTGAGGAAAAGTTGAGGCTAACATTTGATGACTAGTTTTTAAAGAAGCAAATCTACTGACCCTTTGACCTACCAACCCTGTGACCTACCCTTGACCTGCAAGACCTTGGCTTCTTGGACAACCTTGGCAAGATTAAGACTCAATCTGCAAGCTATTTGACGACCCCTGGAAGAGCCTGAGGCTACGGAGGCCCTGCTGGACTTGATCAGCTCTCGCTCCCAGGCCAGCTGGCACTGTGCGTCCATGGGCTCAGTCACCACCTCTCTGTGTGGGCCCTGGGCATGTGGAGGGACAGGGGTTGGATTCAGTTTCAGAGGTAGGGTTGTGGGTTCCAGTGGGAAGGAAGGTGGCAAGAGAAATATTGAATCTTCTTTGGAGACAGTTAAGTCACGGCAGGTTTCTCAAAGATAGGAAACAGAGGAGAAATAAGAGGACTTTTTAAGGTGCTTTTGATGTTAGTTTATTTTAAACCTTGAGTAAAATTAATTTAGCTCCTAGGACATTGGTTTCCTCATTTGTGAAACAGGAAATATATTATTGTAGGTATTACTGTTTTTGTTTTTGTGTGTGTTGTATGTCTGCTTAAACCACTGTATGAAAAGAAGATTCTTGTTGTTATTTTAGAAATGAAAATGGAAATATTTACCTTCCACAACTTCTTCATGTGTGAGTTCATTCAAGATGGACATTTCCATTTGTACCACAACATTCTTGGGTATCAATCCTTTTATCAGTCTACCTGAACTTATTGATCAGATGCATAGGAGGCCCAGGGATACAGTCCTACTCTGTACTGGTAGGGTGAGACATGGAAATACTTGGCAAACAGCACTACTGTCCTTCAGAGATGTCCAATGAAATTTCTATCACCAGTTTGGTTTTAAACAACAAACCAGTCAGCAGGGTTGAAGATGGCCTTGTGCTTATGGCTAGAGCGATTTGGTCAAAGCAGAAACATAGAAACCATTTAGTCACCCCTTTTCACAAAACACACAAACAAACAAGTGTGCACCTCTTTGCAGGACTGCTTTCAAAACCTTTCAAGGACTTTCAAAGTACTGATACTTTAGGAGCAACACAGGGATTGGTTTCAAACCAAATAGTAATTATTCAAGTGATAAAATTTTCCAGTCAGTTGGAAATTATGCTCCTCTTATGAAATTAAAATAAAATGTTCATAGTGAGAAACATGAATCTAACGTCCAGATTTATAAAGGTTCCCGAGCAATTTATTGACCAACATTTTGTTCCTGATTCCTGCCATTATAAAAACGACTTTTGTTTCTCTCGATACAAGGTCTAGAGATTCCAGAACATCATTAATCCAAGCCAATAATTGCGTTTAGGTCAGTAGATCCATTTGCAACTGTGTACTAGATTAAATTAATAATTTCCTAATGCTATGGCATTTAAAATGAAACTCAACCACCAACTTACACAATACACAAAAATAAACTGAAAATGGATAAAAGACTTAAATATAAATCAGTACACCATAAAGTCCTAGAGGAGAACACAAAATTTCAGATATCCCACACAGCAATATTTTCAGATATGTCCCCTAAAGCAAGATATATAAAGGAAAGAATAAACAAATGGGACTACATCAAATTAAAAAGCTTCTGCACGGTTGAAGAAACCATCAGCAAAATGAAAAGGGGACCAACCACATAGGAAAATATTTTTGCCAATGATACCTCAGGCAAGGGTTTGATCTCAAAAACATATAAAGAGCTCACACGACTCCACTCCAAGAAGATAAACAATCCAATTAAAAAATGGGCAAAGGACCTGAACAGACACTACCCCAAGGAGGGCATTTAGTCTTCTTTCTTTTCCATATTTTCCTAAGCTCTTCATCTTTTCAGTGCATATTAAGGGGAATGTGGTGCTGAGTGTAATTAGTTCTGCAATAACAGGACACATGCATTCTTAAAAATTACCATGTAATGCAAAATTAGCAATAAAATCCATGGAATATATGGGATAAATTGGGTTAGGGACATAACATGCCTGGCATGCACCTCGAAGATAAATGTTCACCTAGGAATTTTTCTCTCCTGGTAATTCTCATCTTGGATACAACTCAGTGACTCAATGTTTGTACTCCTACTAAGAAACCCATTTTTCATTTGCATTATGTGGTCAGGTAATATTTTCTCATCTCTTTCCACCCTCCCACCTCCAGTTAATTCCATTAAAAGGTGTGGCTGAAAGTCTACATTACAAACAGTAGAGATGGCTTATACCGGATATTTGGTTTCCCAACCCAGCTCTCCAAGAGCTAACAATCTGTTCGGGGAGTGGAGAATTGCGTTCCAAAGAGATGCAGGATCTTTGGAAAACAGCCAATCAAGGAGTGGCACCACTGAAGGAGGCAACCAGAGAATGAACCCATGTCCGGACATTTTCCCACAGCTTTCCCTGGCAGGGGGTCTGTCAAGATTTAACAGCCTTCAGTGCAATATAGGGTGAGTCAGCAAAGGAAAGATTTTAGCTGATAAAATGGATAATGCTGAAACTCATTAAATAGGAAGCAATCGAGTTACAGAAGACATGTTAAGACAGTGGGTAGAATCTTTCATTCACACTCATGAATGGGCTGTGAGAGTCAGGGAGTGAAGAGCATCAACACCTCACCCTTCAGGTCTGGAGGGTTTAGTGTAGGGTAGGTATGGATTGAGGCTTGGCTCTGGGATGCCCTCGATACATAAGCAGTGTGGGCCCATAGAAAAAGACAGGTTTTGGAGACATCCAGATGTGTGTTTCAATTCTGTTCTTTTCATACTCCTAGGGGTGAAATGGACAATTTATTTAGTCCCCAGCAGTCATCTGTTTTATGGTAATATAAAAAGCATACCTTATGCTATTGTGGAAAATAAGGAAGATAATGTCTATGAAAGTATTTGCCCTGTGTTGAACATGTGGTAGATGCTTCAGAAATGTTAGTTCCATCCTGGCCAGGTGGCTCAGTTGGTTGGCGTATTTTCTATATACCAAAAGTTTCCAGGGTCAATCCCTGGTCAGGACACATACCTAGGTTGAAGGTTTGACTCTTGGTGGGGCATGTACGGGAGGCAACCAATTGATGTCTCTCTCTTACAACAATGTCTCTCTCTCTCTCACACACCCCCTTCCTCTTTCTCTCAAATCAATAGAAATATCTTCAAGTGAGGATTAGTTTTTTTTCTTAAAAGGAATGTTAGTTCCCTTTCCCCATAGCTTTATTTGTCCAGGGATGGGAGCGTGAGTGTGGAACAGCGTTCTCTTTGAAAGTGCTTTTGGCTGTGTGCACAAGAGGGCTAGTGGCACAGACTAGAGAAGTGAAATTAAGAACTTATGTGTCAGAACTTTCATTAGGTTCATGAACAAGACTCAGAGGTGGCCTTCAAATGTTCTTCTAGCAGGCTGGCCTGGTCATAGGGGAGACAAGGGGAGAAGGTTTCAGAGCAAGGAATCTGCTTCAGGAATAAAATTATAACTGCATCTGGATCCAGGTGCAAGAGAGCAAAGAATGCTATATAGAATAACAATAATTTCACAGTAACAACTTGTGGAGGAGGTACATTGCATTCTTGGATGACTTTAGTTGCTTACTTTCATAGTCCAAAGTAAGTTTAATGAAAGATTAGTGTAAGAGCCCTCTGTATGCTAAACAATTAAGATTGTACAAAGGATTCCATTGGGGAGAGATGTTTTTACATTGACAATACAGTTAAGAAGATAACCCATTGAGATATGTAACATGAGCTGTGTTTCGAACCATTCACCTTCCCTGTCTCAGTTTCTCTATAAATAAAATGGCAATAAAAACATGAGCCCTCCTCATATGCTGTATAGCCTGAGCTGGGCTCTCTAAAATTCATAGGCTGACATCCTAATCCCCATACCTCAGTATGTATATGACTGTATATTGTACTTGAAGAAAGGGCCTTTTTAGAAGTAACTAAGTTAACATGAGGTCATAAGAATGTATCTTAATTCAATGTGGCTGGTGTCCTTATAAGAAGAGTACTTTAGGTCACCTACCAGTACAAATGAAGGATAATGGGAAGACACAGGGAAAGGACAGCCATCTGAAAACAAAGGAAAGAGGCCTTAGAAGAAACCAGCCCTGTGACACCTCGATCTCAGACTTCCAGCCTCCAGGGTAGTGAGAAAACATAATAAATTTCTCTTGTTTAAGCTACCGAGTCTGTGATATTTTGTTATGGCAGACATCACAAACTAATACACATTCCCAGAGATTTTTTTAAAAGGCAATTTTTGTAGAACATTTTTAAATTCATAGCAAAACTGACAGGAAGGCACAGAGATCTTTCATAGACACCCTGCCCCCATACATGTGCAGCTTCCTGCATTATCAACGTCTCCCCAGGAGTGGGACATTGCTTCAGCGGATGAGCCTACATTGACTTATCAGGATCACCCAAAGTCCATAGTTTACACTAGCATTCACACTTGGTATTGTAAATTCTAACAGTTTGGACAAACACACACTGACTGACATGTATCATCATTATTAGCATCATACAGAGTATGAAATAATAATATAGCAACATACCAATAGCAGGGCAGATTTTATCTAAGTTAAATCTAATCCAAATATTTGTTGAAGCTGACTCTTTGTAAAGAGCGTCAGAACAGCTAGTCAGTTAGATATGGATAAAAAAGACGTGATTTCATACTGCAAAGAGTTTGTTGTGAAAATGCGTCACCTGTTTATATTACCAAGGCAACTGTCTTGAAGAAGCCTTTCTCTTCAGGACCAGCACACTCACCTCCCACTGCCAGGAGTGTTGCTGGCTGATGCCTCTCAGCTGAGTTCCTCCCTGAGAACTGCCCTCCAAGGACTAAAGGAAGCTGCCTCTCCCCAAGTCATGCCCAAATCAGCTTGCATCTAAAGACTGTGATGTTGTATATATAGATCCAGCTCCCTTGCCCAAATTTGGAACATTTCTGAAGGACGCAAATCCCCACTTCAAGACTGTTTTCCAGGGTATGTGGTCAAAGATATCATTCGTTGTCTGCTATTTTTATTGATATACCAATGCTGTTCTTTACTCAGAGTATGTGGAAGTAACTGACAGTCTGAATGTTCTGCATGGTAGACTGAGGGGATATTGATGAAAATTTTTTACTATTTAATGATGTGTGTACCCTATGGAAGGTAAGTCCCACTTAAAATATATATATAGCCACATAGCAGCCAAAGTAATCTGGAGTCTAAATATTTCAAGTTACTCTACCATTATCAGAGACCTGCCAGTCAATTATCTTGCAGGCTGCTCAGACCTTGTAAAGAGACAGCACAGCCCCTGACCTTGAGCGTTGCCACAGGAGATGATTATACTTTGGGATGTGATTTCACCTGAGGGGTGAGCAAGCAGTTTAGAAAGGAGCACAGAGACCAGTGTGAAAGCAGTCTAGCACTCTTGATTTTGAGAGTGATTCTATAGTAATGAAAAACAAGGAAATCTCAGGCTCTAGAAACCGCCGTAAACTCGGAAAGCACCTGAGTGCTACTAATCATGTGACCTGAGGAATGCCATAACTGTGCCATCCACCCGTTTCCTTACCTGTCACTGCGGACCAAGAGGAAAGAAGGTTGACTGCAACCCGGACTCTCTAATTCTTTGACATACTGTTAGAAGCTCACAAAGGAGAACTGCAGATGGACGCTTTGCCAGTTTCCTCATCAGCTCAGCTCCGTCCACCTCTGACCTAATTCCAATCACTTTGAAAAGCACACTCAGAGCTTCATATGCAGTCAGGATCAGGGTGAGGGATTTGCGGCCATCAGTCTGGTTCAGGTGTGCTGAAGATGAGACCTGAGTCCTGAGCATCCTTAGCCTGTTGCTGTTTCCTTTATGCCCAGTATTGGTAGGGTCAGGTTTGCTGAACTTCTGTGTTGTGACTAGTTCTCTGTGCTGAGGTCTAACTTACTGTCCAGACTCCCCCTCTGGACAGTCATCCTCAGACCCTGTCCCATAACCTGGCTAGAGCCCTGATCCATTAGTCAGCCCCTTGGGAAGGACTGTCACTGTTTATGCCTGTTTTGGCTTCTGCACCCTCTGCCATATATTAAACCCCTCAGACAGTGCTCGTGGCCCAGGCCAAGTACCAGTTACCCAGCCTACCCTTCCTTCCTCTTCTTCTCCATTAACTGCTTCTCCTGAGGTCTCAGAATACTTCAGGAAGAGCTTCTTCCTTTGAACTTCCATCTTTGCCATCCCACATCTTACTGTTGCTCTCCAGCACTAACACTGCTGAGGGCTCAGTAGAGAAGTTCTCAAAAATAACAAGTTCTCTCCAATAAGGTTTCATTAAACAGAAATGTGTGTGTGTGTGTAATTTAATCTCTTAATCAGTGTATAAAAAGGGTCTCCAATATGTGATGGACCTGCTTGAACCTCAGGTTTTTCCCCAGCTGAGGTCATTTGATCTTAAACTTCAACATCAGCCCTGCCTTAGGCTTTAGGACTGATTTTGAACTTAAGGGGAAATGTATAAGAAATCTTATTTGCTATGAGCTAGGTGAGATGAGCATCTACACTGGGCTTATAATTGTCAACAAAACTGCCCCTATCTTCAAGGGAGCTTACAGTTTACTGAAGGAGAGAGAAGATTAAACAGGAAGTACAAGTAGAAGATAACTATGAACAATAGGATGTAAGTAAGGCCATTTTATCCTCACAGGAACCCAATGAGGGAGATGTTATCTCCATTCTATAGCCGTGAAGATGAGGTTAAGACGTTAAGTGACTTGGCCCAGATCACACAGACAGGAAGTGCTGTACTGTTAACCTTAACTCTAGGCCGTGGTGGGCCAGTTTGTCCCATCGATACTCACGAAAACAGTGTGCTGAAGTTTGGTTGGAATTGCCTTGACTTTACAGGGAATTACTAGCTTTGCAAGTAGTGTCTTCGAGTTCATTAACATAGTTTATCTTTCCATGTTAGTCTTTTGATTCACGATTCTTCAAATTCTCTACTTGTTTTGTAGTTTTTTTGTGTAGGAGTCTTGCATCTATTTCATTAGTTTTATTCTTAGGTGTTTGTTTTTTAAAAACTATTTTTGGTATTATTTAAAAAATGCTAATCACTAATTGTTTACTGGTGTTATGTAGAAATAAAAATAATCTTGTATACTATACCTAGATTCAACAACCTTGCTAAATTCATTTATGTATTAGTAGCTCATCTATAGGTTTTTTCCTGTGTATACGATCAAGCTACATGCAAATAAAGATAGCCCTTTCTTTTCTAATACTCACATCTTTTATTTTTTCTTGCCTTACTATTCTTACATCACTTCATTATCTGAATAAATGAAGGATGATTAAGATGTCCTAGGATACTTTTTTTTTTCCCTGACTGATTTCTCAAGTTTCTGTTGCCATTTAGCATACTGAGGTGTGTTCAGAAGTGGCCCTTCCATAGCGGAAGTCAGCAGTGGGTGGTACCCAGAGTTTCTAAAAGTTGAAACTGTGTAGCTGTGTGAGAGCCTCTCTCTATGACTCATTGGTTAGTAGGGGTTTCATTCTAATCTCCATAACTCACAAAAACTTGTTAGCACTGTTTTGTATTTTTTTATTTTTCTATGCACAGACACCATCTCAGAAGAGAGAGACAGAGAGGCTACATTTGTTAAAAAGTTGTCCCAAGCTTTGTCCTGTGTTGCAGCCATAATACCTTCAGAACCTCTTGTGTCCTCTTATTCTGCTGTGAGGCTGATTCCTGTAGAGACTGGAGAATCAAGTCCTGGTTAACTTGGAGTAAACCTAATGCTTACTTTTTCCCTGTACTGGAGAGGCCAGTGTTATAGGGGCTCACAAAGTAGCCCCAGCCCCTAATTCAGAGAGGCACACTGTCAATAATCTTAGTAAATACAGTAGTCTCTTATCTGCAGGTTTGCTTTCTATGGTTTCAGTTACTCATGGGCAAACCTGGCCTAAAAATATTAAATGGAAATTTCCAGAAATAATTGATTCATAAGTTTTAAAGTGCTGCTGTTCCGAGTGGTGGTGGCATCTCATGCCATCCTCCCTTCTGTCCAGCAGAGCCGTACGATGTACACTGCCCACCCAAGAGTATCTTCTCTCTGTTATCACACTGACTGTCGGGGCAACTCGGTGTTTGTGTTCAAGTCACCCTTATTTTACTTAGTAATGGCCCCAAAGCACAAGCAGTGATAGAAACAAATAGAGCATATGAAGCCATGGAGTCATAAATAATTCCCTTGCAAATTAATTTAAAACTTAGCAAACTGATAGTGCAGACAATTGATTTTAATAAATTAAATGCTTAGGTGCCACCTGGTGGCTGAAAACTTACACTGATTAACTTGACGTGACATCACTTTAACCCCCTAAAAAGAAGTACTTACTGTACTCCAAGCATGGCACTAAGCTTATTGTTTGTGGTGAAATGAGTTTTAAAAAGTTGAAATGATTCATTTAGGTTAACAAATAACACACTGAAAAAGAGAACAACATTGTGTTGCAAGGACAGGTAATGGGAAATAGGCAGCCAGTGTGACCTGCCGAGGTGTTTGTATACAGTATAGAAACCTTCATGTAAGACAGAAATAAAAATGAGAATAAGTGCATGTATTTTTTGTTTATAATGTATGTTCACAGGAAATATAAGCAGAAAGTGGGAATATGGTTATGACAGCAGCAGGCTGGGATGGGGGTTAAGGAAAGGGTTGCTTTTGATAGGCACATGTATTAGATATTTATGGCTGCTGTAACAAATTGTCACAAATCTTGTGGTTAAAAACAACACAAGTTTATTATATGTCAGTTCTTGGGTCAGAGTTCTCGAATGAGTCTCGCTGAGGTAAAATCAGATGTCCACAGTGCTGGGTTCTTTTCTGAAAGCTCTAGAGCAGAATAGAACTCCTTGCCTTTCCCAGCTTCCTGAGGCTGCTCACATTCCTATAGACACTGTTCTTCCATTTTCAAAGCCAGCACAATGGGTGAGTCTTTCTCCCATCAGGCCACCTTGACCTTTTCTTCTGTAGTCCTATCTTCCTCTGCTTCATTCTTCTACTTCCCTTTTCTACCTTTAAGAAACTTGTGATTGTATTGGTCTCACCCAGATGATGCAAGATAATCTGTCCACGTCAGAATCCTTAATCACAGAAGTCATCTCTTTTTTCATGTAAGGCAATATACTGATAGGTTCTGAAGACTACGACATGGGCATCTTTGGTGTGTATGTGGCAGGTAGGGGTGAACACTTTTCTGCCTCCCACAGTATGGAAATGATTATAATGGTTTTTACCTTGTAAATATGTAAATGTATTACATATTAAAAATAACAAATGGAAATAGGAAAAAAGCAAACGGGAAAAGGATGTATTAATATATCTGGTACATCTTACATGATTCAGTATTCTAATCTTCCATAAAATAGGTGGTAGGGCTGTCATGTACAGGAAACTGAATACCTTTGCTATTTAATCATTTACTCGAACTATAAGGCAAGTTGGTAGCAGAATTATGATTCAAACTCGAGTTTTTATGACCCTGGATATTTCTCAAGGTTATTTAATTCAACTAGCACTTAAAACACGAACTAATGGTCTTTCCATTACTCTGCTGCTGTCCATGGTATGTTCTAATTCTTCACATAAGTCTTTACTTAATCTGTTATCTAAGGAAATAGCAAAATCTCCTCTACTGGCACACTGTAATAAAATGTCCTTTTCATATTTTTTTAGAAGCTTCCTGCAGTTGGGAAATATTAGCATGAGTAGTACATGTAAAACTGCCCATAGCTGTGATCTGGTAACCAGGGGTCAGGGCTGGCTTCGATAATAGCAGCTCTGGTAGCAGGTAGAAAGCAAGAGTCCATGGATATATTGCTGATGGGTGGGTCGCAGCAATGGTGGGAGTCTGCAAAAGTTCTTTACTGGTTGCCTCAATTTTCTCACAGAAATAGGAAGGAAGACCAGCAGGGGAGAGTGAGAATGGGGAATAATATGTGGGGATTTGGGAGTAGAGATTGTGTCATTTTGGAGAGTGGGGTGTCCTTTGACTGCTGGGCAGTTTAAAGGAGCCACTTGATTTATGGCCCTAGATTTAGAGAGGATGTAGGGAGGGAAGTCCTCGAATTGGTTTTCACCTAGTTGTGGTTTGCCAAACACGGGGGAGCACCTAAGAGAGGGATGAGACACTAAAGGGTGGAGGCCAGGGTTACTGTGGAACTTCAGCTGGTAAGGAAGACGATGAAACCACCATGAAGGTGAGGAACAGCAAAGAGACTGAGGATGAAGAATCAGTGGTTGTAGGTGTCAATAGGTGAAAGGATAGTTGACTCAAAACATTAGAGCACAGAGTGGGACGTTCACACCTGAGGTTCTGGAGGGAGTATAGCTCTGTAAATGATAGTAAGTGTAAGATCTTAAGTTCTGACCATGAAAATGGCTCCAGTGATGGAATTTTCAACTACAAGTATATCAAAATTACCTAGGGTTAGGATCTAAGTGAGTGGGTGACAGTGAACAAAGAGTCCCCTTGGAAAAATGAGGAGGAATGATATGGGGTCAATAAATTACAGGTTCAAAGTTAAGGGGAGGATGGCCTGAAAGCAGCGTGGAGGGTGGGGAGGATGAGAGGGTCAAGGAGGACACTTATTCCCCTTCTAAGCCCAGGGGAAGTGGCCACTACTGGAGATGGATGCAGGTTACACAATGGCCCCCCCGAGACTAGGCTTCTGCTGGAACAAAGAGGTGAAGAAACATTTGGAAAAGAGAATGACAACAGAGGGGATTTGTCCTCCATGACTTGCTGTGAATCTGGACAATACAGAGGAAAGATCTCAGGATCTGGGGGGAGGTGGAAAGCATGGACAGAACTAGGGATGCATAGAGGTCATGCAATGACAATGTGGAGGGTGAGGGAAGACATGGGGTTTGGGGCTTTTGAGATAGTTCTAATGAACAGGGGTAAAGTGAACAGTGTGGACCCAAGGGAGGGAGTGGGGTAAGGCTTTGAGTAGAGCATTGGAGAGGGTGGGTTCCTGGAGCCCCCTGTTTACCCTAGATAGTGGGGGTAAGGGGTAGAAGGAGACAAGTTCTTTGACGAAGTACATCAGCTCTCCCTTTCTCCACTGAGGGTCGGGTGTTAGCCCAAGGCTGTCTATCTGTCTGACCCCTTTACAGATAGATATCTTGGAAGATTTAGGGGATGCAGGTGTAATATAAATTTCACCTCTCTTCACCCATAATAATAAGGATTGAAGGATTCATCTTGTTTCTACAACAATAAAGTATGAAGTTCAAAGAGCAACAGGCCAGAAAACAGAGTTAAGTTCTCTTAAAGAGAGGGCAAACCTGACGGTACCTGAAAAAAATGATGAAAGTTTACACTACTGTCACAGGAAGCATTCAGAGGCACTGAGAACAATAGACTCCTGGGTTCTTTCTCATCAATTGATAGTGGTGTCTAGTGTGCGGGGTGCTGCAGGCCCACGGCAAAAGGAGTGAAACACAGTCTGCCCTCGAAGTAGACCCAACTGGAAAATAATCGGAGCATTATATACAAAACCAGTGCTGTCCTGAGCAACACAGGCCACTCAGTGAAAATTGTTGAAATTTATCTTCATTATTTATCTAGAGTTTGACTTTTATAATATGTCAGCAAACAGAAGCCAAAAACAAAATGAAAAACAGAGATTGATTTCTGTTTCCTTGTATTGTTTTCCAGTGGGTATCTTGTGTACGCTTCTTATTTCACTGTGTTTGAGTAAAACCCTATTAATTCCTTTCTCCATCTGGGCTTGCTGGCAAAATTGACGTTTGCAGGCCTGCTTTTTGCTGGTAATGGAGCACGTGTGCAAAAATGTCAGCTTCTTCCCTGTGCAGCGTGAAGACTTCTGTGAATGTTATTAACATATCAGTTTGTCCTGGTCTCCTTAGGAATATCATTTGAATAATGTGAACTTTGAAGAATCAGAAATTTTGTAAATATTGCTGTCTTGTGAAAGTAATCACAGGAAGAAAAACATAACTCTGTCCTAGCTGATGTTTCTTACCCTGACAGTAATGTGGTACTTGATATTCTATGTTCCTAACCCGTGTAAGTATGTGTAGAATCACTCTGTCAAGCTAAACCAGGACCCTCAGCACTTTCGTTTTCTCCTATGTGCTTGAGGAAACAATAAAATCTGTCACTCTGCGCTATTACTTGTTTTCATCAAAACAAAAATTAATAAAGTTTTATCTATATTGTCCAGGTTAAAAAACTTATCATTGTGCAAATTACATATAAACTGCTGCTGGAAGTGCTAATTACCACAACTGAAGACTTTTCTGTATTTTGAAGATTAAGATATTAAGAACTGAGTATCTTTATTTCATATTTCCTTTTTGATAACTAATCACAAATAGATAAAAAGTGATAGATCAGGGGTTTAGATTCATAGACTTCTACATGTATACGGCCTGTTTTGCCTTGCCTGTGATTTTTTTTCTTCTCTCTCAGTCTTGCCCTGGACTGCTGTCTGTCTTGACACCAATTATATTTCTGAATCACTGTCAGATACAGGGACTCATATGCGTGGGGCAACTAGAGATGTTTGTCCTATTTTAAGAACAAATTAAAACTTGCCTCAGTTGGTGGTGTCCAACTCTTTAACTTGGAAGAGAGAAAGTATTAATAGGACTCAACCTGCTTATTTAACCGGTCGGGTTGATCTGTGATGTACATGGGGACACTTGAGGACAAACCTGTTAACATGGACGTGTGTGGAACAGGATCAATAGTTTTCAGTAACTGAGGAAGATTACCAGGAGTCAAGGGAGCCTTTAACAGGGTCCATGCCGCTCTGGGCCAGGTCAGTCGAGCACTTGGCAGGCGACAAAGAGAGTCTAATTGTGGACAATGATGAGTCATTTGGCACTATCGGCACACCTCCGTTCTCCACGTTCCATTTGAGGAACAGTGTAACTTGTCCAGCCAGAACTTGCCTAATTTAAACCCTGACTCTTACTTGTATGAATCAAAATGACTCAGGAAGTGCAAATGCAATATTCTTGAGAAGTCAGTGATTGTTTTATTTTTCTCATAGTGTCTCTTCTCAGAACTGAGCCCATGTGTACATAAAAAACAAAGCACTCAGGAACCAAATTTGGGTGGCCAGGGGAGGAAGAAATTCCTACAGGATGGGAAGTCAGATTCTACATTTTTCTCTTGTATGAGTGTACAGGGTAGGCTACTTTAAAATTGATGATCAATGTTTTAGTTATGCAAAAAATAAAATATTGATGCGTTAAAAAAGGGAGAGAAAATCTGCCAATTTAATATAATGAAAACATGGATAATAAGCAGGACCAGAGGGTGTGTATGTGTACACAGGCCTGTTGTGGTGATACAGAGGGTTAGGTTCGGGACCCCGGCAATAAAGGAACTGTCACAATAAAGTGAGTAGCATGGATTTTTGGTTTCCCAGTGCGTATAAAAGTTATGTTCACACTATACTGCAGTCTATTAACTGTGCAGTGATAGCATTATGCCTAAAAAACCTGTACCTACCTAACTTAAAAATACTTCCCTGCTAAAAAGTACTAACCATCCTTTGAGCCGTCAGCAAATGGTGATAGATGGATGGGCTCCTCGACACAGCGTCGCCACACACCTCCAGTCTGTAAAAGCCAAAGTGTAATAGAACAAAGCACAATAAAACAAGGTATGTCCACCCACCCACACACGCGTGCACGCGCACACACACACACAAACACACACACATGACTTTCACTCCTCTGTGCTCAGCTTCTATCGGCCTCTGGGCCTAAACCGTTACCCAGGGTCTAACGACTTCAGTACCGTAATTCTTGATGAAATAGGAAAGACTAATCTACTGTTTATGGCTGAGGTTCATTTTGTTCCTCTATTATTTATTTACTAACACAGCCTAAATTCTAAAAAAAAAGACTCTGAAAGCCACAAAAACACTGAGTAGTTACACAGTTCACAAGCCATCATTTACTCCAGCATCTAACACACACTGATGTATACAATACTAGCCTTGAATCACTTAAAATGTAATAGCTAACATTAATTTTTTTACAAGATAATTCAGTTTTGAAGCTGTTTTGATATATTTCATTTGACCCCCACAAATAACTTGGGTAATAACTGCAGTAGAAATTTTGGGCTCAAGTAATGTTCCCAATGTCAAATGATCCCATAAATCATGTACGTTGACCCTAATCTAATGATGAGTAAAAATATATAATACACAGTCCAAAAATTTTGAACCTAAAAGTATTAAAATCTTTGAAATAGTATGTAAAAGTAAATGGCTCTAGTTATCCATAGAAATTACATATGTGAAACTCATGATTTCCCCATGCAATTATATCTTAAAAATATGTTATAATTTCTAATGTGCCAATTATTATTTCTTGGTTTATTTTATTTTATTTTATTTTACTTTATTTTATTTGTAAAGTTAGGTTGTTTTAAATCTCTCTTTTTTCTTTTTATAAATTTTTTTTAAAGATTTTATTTATTTATTTTTAGAGAGGGAAGGGAGGGAGAGAGAGAGAGAGAAAGAGAAACATCAGTGTGCGGTTGCTGGGGTACATGGCCTGCAACCTAGGCATGTGCCCTGACTGGGAATCAAACCTGCAATGCCTGGTTCACAGCCTGCTCAATCCACTGAGCTACACCAGCCTAAATCTCTCTTTTTTCTTAATATAGGCATTTATGGCTGTATACTTCCCTTGGAGAACCGCTTTCGCTCTGCCCCGTTTGCAGTTTATTAATGCTTGCTAGAGTCCTGTGGGACTTGTGCTGGAGGCCCTGCTGCCTATCCCAGTGAGTGCTCAGGTGGCGTTTGTGTAAGTTGGGGCACTAGATGTGCGGACAAGCTATTTTCAGAGATACTGGCAATTTAGTTTCACTGTTGCAGCTAGCAGGAGAGAGAAGGTTGTGGGTAGTGGTCACCAGCTGCCCTGGGCTTTCAGGCAGATCCCAGCCATCCCCTAGAACTGTGCTAAGTATAAACTGGGCCCTCAGGCTGCAGCTTGTAAACTGTGCAATCAAGCTCCTTTCTGGGAAACACTTGGGGGTTAGTGTTCCTGCATGCACTCTCTGTGATCAGCCACCGGAGACACAACTTCTGCGAGTGCATAACCCCATTAAGAACTACGTATTTGTTTATCGCAGTCCTATGGTCTCAGGAATGCAAGCCCTGTAGGGCATGAGAGCCAGGCCGTCCAGAGGCCCAGGCTTGTGCACAGGCTCCTTCCAGAGAGAGGGTGGTGACCTGGTTTTATTGTTGGAGTGAAACTCTTTGATTCCTTTTAAATTAGCTGCTCTCTGTTAAGTGTTGAAGGTCCCTTTTTTCATAAGCAATTTGTTCCCATACTGAATTGTGGTGTGAGTTAACAACATAGTATAACATTACTTTTTACTTATTATGAAGGTAATACATAATAAGTAAAAATACTTTTCTACTTATTATGAAGGTAATACATTGTAGAAAAATTGGGAAATTTATAAATATATTTGTTTGGAAAATAAAAATTACTCATCTAGAGGATAACCATTCTCTACATTTTATGGTATTTTTATTGATTTTTTTCTTCCTATCCAGGCATTTTTTTAAAAATGTAGCAAGGATGTACTATACATGCAAAATGTGTATTATTATTATTATTTTTCTTATTATTCCATAGTTACTTTGCCATGTAATTAACATTTCTCTGAGTATATTTTAAATTGCTTTATGTCTCATACGTAATAAGCTACACAATTTATGTAGCCATACCCATATTATTGGACATTTATATTATTTCCAATTTTTTATAAATATAAATAGTACCAGAATGAGTATTGCCCAAATTTATGATGATTTCTTTGAGATAGACTCCTAGAAGTGGTATGCCCGAGTGCAATAATGCAACATTTTTAGTCTGTTGACATACATTGCCAATTGCTTTCCAAAGAAATTAACCCCCCACTGTGCAGTATGCTGTGTCAGCCAGTGTAGAATTATTTGAGTGGAATTAGTGTTAAAAAGATATATTGCTCCTGTAGTGAGTTATCACAGACTTGGCTAGAATACTACAAATCTGTCATTGCATAGTCTGAAGGTCGGAGATCCTAAAATCAGGGTGTTAGCCAGGCCCCGTTTCTTCTGGGTGCTCTAGCAGAGAATTGTGTTCTTGCCTTTTCTGGCATGCAGAGGCTGCATGCATTCCTTGGCTGGTGGTCTCTTCCTTCATTAAGGCCAACTGTGTATCATCTTCAAATCTTTCTTTCTTTGATCCCTACTTTGATCTGCACAGCTCCTTCTCTCTCTGCCTCCTATCTTCCTGCCTCACTCTTCTAAGAAGCCTTGGGATTATGTTGCTTCCACATGGATAATCCAGGATACTCTTCCCTTCCCACGATCCTTAACCAAATGACATCTGCGAAGTCTTTGTTGTCATGCAAGGCAGCATATTCTCAGGTCTCTACCTGATTAGGCATCCTTGGGAAGCTGATATGCCGCCTATCACAGAAGACAAAAGGTAATTAATTTCTATTCTAACATGTAGTTTGCAGGAGAACTGCTAATTTGTGTACTGATTGTGTGTTGCTAATTCAGAAAAGTTTCCATCAGGATTTGTGCATGGTGGAAGAAATAAAGCAGAATAGAATATCGTGTTGACTGAGTCCCTGCAGGGGGACCTGAGATTCAGGGAGGTTATGAATCATCTCCAAAGTCAAAGGGCAGGAAGATGGATGGTCTACCTAACTTCTGAGCTCATTAACTTTTGTTGTTGTTGTTGTTATTTACTTGTATTTGGTTATTTATCTTCAATTAAAATCTAATGCTGCCTTTATCAAATATCACATTGTATACCTTACACGTATACAATGTTATATGAGGTCCAGAAGGGAGCAACCATGTAATATGAAAAATAGAGACACTTATTGAAGAAGATACAAGAAACATTGTACATAAGACAATGACACTTCAGTACCTTTCAAAGTAGGCACCTTGGGGCCTCACATCGATATCCCAATTGCCATCAGCTGTTTTATTTTCCTGAATCTCATAGATGGTCAAATCTCTTCCCTTTCAAAGTTGATTTCAATTTTGAAAAAAAAAAATAGAAGTCACAGGGTGCCAAATCTGGTCTGTAGGGAGGCTGAGTCACCTGGGTGATACAATGTTTTGCCAAAAAACTCTGTATGAGATGTGATGCATAAGCAGGCACATTATTGTGATGAAGCTGCCAATCACCAGTTGCCCATAGCTGTGGCCTTTTAAACCATTGAAATGGTTTCTGCAGAGGAATGTTCAAGCTTAATGCAAAATCTGATGCAGATTTGTCACTCTACTCCCTCAGTCATTTTGAATGTGATGACCACATAGTACACATGCTCATTCAATGGCATCTACCTCCCCCACTGACTAGTACAGTGAAGGCATCATTATTCACACATGCACATTATAGTTCACTCTTCTTGGCTGCCAGGTTGTACCAATGATTCACAAACCATTCTCTTATATTAACAATGGCTGGACTTTTAATAGACAGACCTCGTGTATCATTTATATCTTAATAAAGGTGGAAAAAAACTTTATTGATATTAACACCAAGACCTTTAATGATATTAATACCAAAAGATATAGCAAGCTTCTGGCTTTAAAGAGTTAGTTGTTAATTTTAAAAATCACTGCTGCCATAAAAGTGGCCTATCTTCATGTCACTAATCTTGACACAGTCCAGAAATAATTGTGGGAGGGTGTCCAGTCCTGCAGCTTTCCCGCATCAGGGTCTCAGCAGCACCACCAGTGGCCACTGGTGATGATGTATATTTTCACCCATTTATCTTTAGAAATCAAATATGGAACCTAAAAGATATATACATTTAAATTTCTAGAAGCAATATATCTTAAAGGAAAGCAAATTTTAGTGGGTTTCATGTGTCAGGGACAAGAGAATATTTTATACTTTTTGTTTCATAAGCTACTTCTGGGAAGGTTTAAGTCTGTGCAAGTCAGCAAGTACATGTAAGTCAGGAAATCTTGCAGAAGTCTTATAAAGACAACCAACCCACTTGTTTTCTGTCAAAGTATTAAAGACAAAAATTAATAGTTAGTGTGGGCTCAATACATGGCTTTCCACCTTCTTTGACGAGGGCTTGCCAGGGGAACCCTGGCCAGAAAAAAATATGTATTGTTTTGGGGATAGATTGTAACTCCCTCCTTACCTCTTTTGGGAGTGGCTTCTGATCCTGTGACTGCTTCTTGACCTTTTCCTTCTGCACACAAACACTGATATAATGTTGCTCTGGGCTATATGTAGGTTTGTGCAAACTGGACCTATGCTGCCTTTGTCTGGCACCCCTTATAACGAGCATCAGACTGGAGGAGATGCGGTCTCCCTCGCACCGACCTGCTGCCATCAGTGCACTCATCAGTAATCTGAGCACGGCATGCCCACATTTGCTAGTCCTACAGCTGGTTTTTCTTGGAATATCATAAGCACGTAGGCAACTCTCTGGTTTGGAGCTCCTGTGCTACAGCTGGACATTACTTTAACAAGTATGTTTTAGAAAAAACACATGAATATGTCATTAGTGATTTGGATCATATGAAATTAAGTTTTTTATCTGACTCTGGGCTTGTGATTTGGTATAAGTATGTTTCTTTGCTTTAAGCTGTTATTGTTAATATTATTCATACTATTTATATTAATCTTGCTATTATTAGTGATACAAGGGTTTATATTACACTTTGGAAAAAAACCAGCTAGTATTCAGTATATCTGTCTGCAGCTCCAAAAAAACAACTTCTGCTCCCTTTCCAGGTATGAAAATTTTTAGCCAGGTTACTAACTACCAAGATGACAACCAAGGATTTAAGAGAAGAGTTGGTGCTTTTCAATGAGTGAGCTTAGGTTGGAGCATATTATCAATTTACTTGATGCAGTTATCAATAGTTTTATCCACTGGACTTCCTTCAAGTAGTATTCCATGTTGATTTGGTCACACTCATAGCAAGTTTTATGGAAATCCAAGAAGGCAGGGAAAGGAGTATTGATCCTATAATGAAGCGAACTAGGTATCTGCTGTGTCGGGAATGCAGGATTACTGTTCTAACTGTAGACTCACAAGTGCTTTTGAAAAGATGTTACAAAGTTGTCCTTTGAATCTTAGTTATTTGGGGGGGCATAAAGAAAGGCATGACACACTGCAAGGAGATGTCCTTGCTTCTATACTCTGCTAAGAATCACTGAGAAAATAAATCTACAAAGGTCTTGGATGTGGAGTAGATAGTAATTGGTGGAACAGGGTACATGCCATTAGTGGAGAGATATTCAGAATTGCCCTCTCAGATATTTCTATCATGCCAGACAGATCATACCATTTCACAAAGAACAACACTATTACAATATTATCTACCACTTTCTTTTTTTAAGTATATTTTGTTGATTATGTTGTTACAGTTGTGCCGATTTTTTCCCCTCTGCCTGGTATCTCCCTTCTCTCCAGTAATCCCCCCTTAGTTCATGTCCATGGGTTGCGCATGTAAGTTTTTTGGGTTCTTCATTTTCTATCCTATCTCAACATCCCCCTGTCTATTTTGTACCTGCCAATTATGCTTCTTAATCCCTGCCTCTTTCCCCCCACTCCTCCCCTTTCCCCCTCCCCAGCCAATAACCGTCCATATGATCTCCATATTTATGATTTTGTTCCTGTTCTAATTGTTTGCTTAGGTTGTTTTTTCTCATTCAGTTGTTGGTAGTTGTGAGTTTGTTGTCATTTTACTGTTTATAGTTTTGCTCTTCTTTTTCTTAGATAAGTCCCATTAACATTTCATGTAATAATTACTTGGTGATGATGAACTCCTTTAGCTTTATCTTGTCTGGGAAGCACTTTATCTGCCCTGCCATTCTAAATGATAGCTTTACTGGGTAGAGTAATCCAGGTTGTAGGTCCTTGCCTTTCATGACTTTGAATACATCTTGCCAGGTGTTTCTTGCCTGCAAAGTTTCTTTTGCAAAGTCAGCTGACAGTGTTAAGGGAACTCCTTTGTAGGTAACTCTCTGCTTTTCTCTTGTTGCTGTTAAGATTCTTTCTTCATCTTTAACCTTTGGCATTTTAATTATGATGTGTCTTGGTATGGTTCTCTTTGGACCCAACTTTTTTGGGATTATCTATGGTTCCTGGACTTGTATGTCTATTTCCTTCATCAAATTAGGGAAGTTTTCTTTCATTACTTTTTCAAATACATTTTCAATTTCTTGCTCTTCCTCTTATTCTTCTGGCATTTCTATGATTTGGATGTTGACACTTTTGGAGATGTCACAGAGTCTTCTTATACTCTCCTCATTTTTTTGAATTCTTGTGTCTTCATTCTGTTCTGGTTGAATGTTTATTTCTTCCTATGTCTCAAATCATTGATTTGAATCTCGTCTTCCTTCCCTTCATTGTTGGTTTCCTGTGGATTTCTCTTTATTTCACTTTATTTCTTCCCTTATGTTTTTGCCATACTCACTGATTTCTCTGAACATCCTGATCACAACTGTTGTCTACTGCATCTAATAGGTTGGCTATCTCCATTTTGTTTAGTTCCTTTTCTGTGTTTTGTTCATTTCTTTCATTTGGGTCATATTTCTTTGTCTCCTCTTTTTGGCAGCCTCCCAATATTTGTTTCTATTATTAAATAGAGCTGCTTTGACTCCCTTTAAAAGCTACCCATCTGAATGATTGTGGCTTCTTTAGATCCTTGGTTGTTGGATTTCCATACAGTTCAATTTTCTGACAGTTCTGGGTGTTATTTGTTTGGAGATTCACTTGTAATTCTTTTTGTGGTTGTGCAAGGAGGTTAAGTATGTCTACCTACAGTCTATTTTGGGGAAGTCTATTTACCACTTTCTTGATGGTATTGTGCATATTGGGATATCCAAAGTATTTAGGACACTCATGTGCTATTCCCACATTTTTTACTGGAATACAATTTCTAACAATTTAATTTTCAGATTCAAAGTCAACAGCAATTATCCTTGCCTTCATTTTAATTTTTTCCTGATATTACACTGGAAATTTTTTCAGTTATCATGTAATGTGCTGATAAGCATATTTTTATTCCACTTTTTGCTAACTTGTCTACAAAAGGTACCCAATTTCATTAGTCTACCTTTGATGACTGCCTATTCAGTGAGCTATAGCCTGACCCTCTCCTATTCACCTAATGTTCATATCCAAGACCAGTGAAGAGTGAGTAAGAGAGGCATGGGGCCAGTAGGCCAAAGCACTGGTACCCTGACAGTATGGGAAACCAGTGACAGCACAGTGCTCTCCTTTGTGAATATAAAATGAATTAATGAATTCTAGGGGTGACATCTGTCATTATGTTGTGGATCACCATATTTGTTAACTTGTAGTATAAGTTAAAAGTTAGGATAAAAAGACAGAAAGTGGAGAATGATTTACTGAGAAGTAGAGCTAATAGATTATGATATAGGATCTTGGCAATAGAGAAGGTAGGCAAATTTAAGATTTATTTAACCTATTTACTGAGAATTTTTTTTTTTACTAATGACCTGCTATTCCATAAAGGTTCTGAAGTAGCTTAAAAGAGGAAGTCAATAAAATAAAAATATAAATTAAAACAAAAAGTAGAAAATATTGACAAATAGCAAAAGCAGATAAAGGGAAATTTAGGAAATAGAGCAATCTATGTTCATCCTCCTGAAGTCACAAGGAGAGAAGAAAAGTGTTCTTTGGTTCTCACTACAAAGACTTGCAATGTGTTAATGGGAGCCTGGTGCTCTGAGGAGTTTACTGTAATTCACCCTGCTCTCCCTAGTAAGCCAATTTAATCTTTTCTCTTTAAATAAATATAGCTTTTTCATGGCTCCTTGTTTATTATTCTTTTTACTTTTAATATTGAATTTTCTGATTACTGCAAATGGTATTTTTTTTAGCATCCAATTAAAAGTTTAGACTACTAGCAACTTTGTAGAGCAAGGTTCTTCTAAATCAGCCAACTGGTGGACGATATTCACACTTCTTGGTTTTTGCAAAACAAGTACTGAACGTGCAAATATTAAGTGTCAATTTCTATAATGGCTTGTTTTCTATCCTATTTCTGCATGCACTGAACCCAAATGAACCTGAATGGGTCATTATTTTTCTAAAAGTAGTTTCTATGTGATTTTATAAAATAGAATAAAAGGGGGAAAAAAGAAAACCCTTTACAGCATCCATCAATTCTTCCAGAATTGAAAAAAAATCTATTATTCATAATAGTTATTTTGTTAACTATATCTAACAAAGCAAATCCCATTATTATATTTTAGTGATCAAAATTTCTGTCATTTTGTGAATAATATAGTGAATGATCATATCAGAAGTCCCATCAGTATAAACGAGAAATCAAGTTGAGCCTTAAAAAATGTAATCATAAAGCTACTCATTATGCAAGTCTTTCAGTATTTTTTTTAAATTCAGGAATTGCATCAAGTAAGATCCCATTTTTTTCAAGTTAGAAAAGCATGTTTTAAAATGTTTAAAATATAGCCTTTAATAATTTTAAAGAAAATAATACCCAAATATCCTCTAAGGTCCTTTTATATGATATTTATTTTTTTTAAATCCATACTGTTTACATCTATGTAGGTACATATATGATTTTGAGTTCTATGTTTTTATGGAACCTTTATTTCTCTCATGTTGCTTTGTGTTCTTCATGCTTCCTATTTCAATAATTGCATGGTATATGGCCATCTGACATATTTTTGTTTTCTTTGAGTATTATATTGGCATTGGAAATTTTTATTTCTTTTGTTTCTTACCACTATTATAAGTGTGCAGAATATATATTTATAAGCTTTAAAACATAATTTTACTAATTTCAATTCTTTGATCTTATTGAAACTAGCTTTGGGGCCCAGAAGGTATTGTTTTATTTCATGTGCATTGAAAACGCGTGTGTTCTGCATTGCTACATGTAGTGTTCTATATTTACAAGTAAAGTTGATCAGTCTTGCTATTCAAATCTTCTATATCAGCACAGTCCAACAGCAATTTAATGCTATCACATGATGTAATTTTATTTTGTTTATTATTTTTTTATTGTTGTTCAAGTATAGTTGTCTCCATTTTCCCACCACCACTTTCCCCCACCCCACCCACCCCCACCTCTCACCCTCAATCCTCCCCCCCTTTAGTTTTTTTTCCATGGATCCTTTATACTTGTTCGTTGATGACTTTTTCCCTTCTTTTCCATGTTATCCTGCCACTCCCCCTGACCCCACCCTGCTGGTTACTGTCAGTTTGTTCTTTATTTCAATGTCTCTGGTTATATTTTCCTTGCTTGCTTGTTTTGCTGATTAAGTTCCACTTAGAGGAGAGATCATATGGTATTTTTTTCACTGCCTGGCTTATTTCACTTAGCATGATGCTCTCCAGATCCATGCATGCTGTTGTGAGGGGTAGGAGCTCCTTCTTTTTCTCTGGTGCATAGAATTCCATTGTGTAAATGTACCATAGTTTTTTGATCTACTCCTTTACTGATGGGCACTTAGGTTGCTTCCAGCACTTGCCTATTGTAAATTGTGCTGCTTTGAACATTAGGGTGCATAGGTTCTTTTGAATTGGTGTTTCAAGATTCCTAGGGTATAATCCCAGCACTGGAATTGCTGAGTCAAAAGGCAGTTCCATTTTTAGTTTTTTGAGGAAATTCCATACTGTTTTCCACAGTGGCTGTACCAGTCTGCATTTCCACTAACAGTACACTAAGGTTCTCTTTTCCCCACAACCTCACCAGCATTTGTTTGTTTATGATGGCCATTCTGACTCATGTGAAGTGGTATCTCATTGTGGTTTTAATTTGCATTTCTCTGATGGCTAGTGATGTTGAGTATCTTTTCACATATCTGAGCCTTTTGTATGACCCTCCTTGCAGAAGTGTCTGTTCCCTATTTTGTAATTGGGTTGTTTGTCTTCTAGAGTGGAGTCATATGAGTTTTTTATATGTTTTGGAGATCAAACCTTTGTCTGAGGTATCATTGGCAAATATGTTTCCTCATATGGTTGGTTCCTTTTTCATTTTAATGCTGTTTGCATTAGTGTGATGTAATTTTATGTTTAATCTTCTACTAACTACATTACAATATAAGAGAACAGGTGAAATTAATGTTAGTCATGCATTTTCTTTAATGTGCTATACCCCAAACATTATCATTTCACAGTAGGAATAATATATAGTTACTAATAAGATTTTTTCATATTTAGCCTTCAATATTTGATGTATATTTTATACTCTCTGCATATCTAAGTGCAAGTGCTAAATTTTAATCTCTATTTAGATTTCATAAATTTACTGTTGAAAAAGGGAACGGGGAATCATATCAAGATCGTTTAAACGGAATTTAAAAGTGTTCAATACCCAAATCAAGAGCAAAACCTCACTTTCATTTTTGCCAATGTGATTAATTACATTTCATTTTTGTCAATGTGAATATTTACATTCATATTGAAAAAACGGGTTTATCTGTTTTAGAACACTTGATCTAACTTTTTAAGCAAATGCATATAATTTGCAAAACTACATCTGTTCAATTTTAATAAATTTACTAGTTTTTGCGCCAACTCAGTACTATTAACATCAATTTCAAAGCAATTAAAGTTCAAAGCAATTTTACACTTATCAACATCAAGAAAGCATCATTCAAATTTTTCTGTAGTGCTAATAGTCAATTTATATAATATTTCCAATTACAATTAAAATCTATGTGTTGATTCATGTTAAAATATGTAAAAATATTACTGACATGTACTATAACAAGTTTTGATGTTAAATTATCATAGCTGTCTAGTTAGGGTTGTTTTTCAAGCCCTTGGGAGCTTGAAAATTTATCTTGTTCATATGCAGTGTGATTCCAGTGAGAAAAAAAATCAAACCCCTAATTTTTTGTCTTTGATTATGGCATATTTGAAAGACCTTCCTTTTGTTTCAAGAAAAGTTTGAATTGGAGTTAACAATACAATAAATACTTGTTTAAATCTTGCACAATTCTACCAATGAATATTGGCAAAGGACACAGGTAATTAAATGTATTGTCTTCTATTTCTTTCAATAAATTCATAAATTGATGATGGATTCAATTCTGATGATGCATTTGCATATGTATATCAAACAATTTTAACAACTCTGCACCTGACATTTTCATAGAGATTGTTTCAGAAAGATATGTACAAATGTTTTCAATATGTATCACACATTAGAATACAGGAATGAAGAAAGCAAGAGTCTATCATTTAAATTTTCAATTGATATAAATTTTTGATCTAATATAACTGGAATACTACTTGTTGTGGCAGAAACTATTTTTTCATATCTAGTTGAAATTTTTCTTTGATAGATATAAAAGATTTAAGGACATGCCACAAGCTTATATTTTTAGGTTTTGGATTTCCAACTTTTATTTTTTTGGAAAACAACTCCTTTGAGAATTTACATATCCAAAATATTAACTGGGTAATCTGTTGTGTTGTGTGACTCATCTAAGCCTAAAGGAAACAATTTATAATTTTCAAATTTTTGGTCAATCGATCTTTTGTATTTTTAGAAAGATTTTGTATTTTATTGGCAATTGTTTGATGGCTTAATCAAAGATATTTTACAAAAAGCTAAGACTTTTCAGGCTTTTCTGGAAACTTCCCAGCAAATTTTTCATGTCTAAAATTATTGTTTATTTTCTATATCTTTATCTAAAGATGTTTTATATTTTGTGTAAAAATCCAAGCTCTTTTACAACTCAACAAGATTACAAAGCTTGCTCCTGTTAAAAATTGTTTAACAGTTTTTATTGGACACCCAATTCTAATTTCAAGTGGTTAATTTTGCCAATTCTTTTTTAATTGTTGAAAATAAACTTCTTATACAAGGCTGAACATTTTTCTAAATATTTTTCACTGTATCTTTAAAGAGATTTTTACACAACAAACAGATTATAGGCTTTGTTCTGTCATAAAAAAGTTAACATAGCCATTTATTATAAAATTTGCTACACCCTTTTTCCTAGTCTTTTAAAAAAGTTATTGTATTAGTTATAGCTCCAATTTCTGCCTATCTACTCATTTCTGCACCTGTAGGAAGACAATTTCAAGTTTAGAAATTTGTCCTTACTAATTTTTTAAGTTAGAAAAATAATTTAATTACATTATAATTACAATAACCATTTAATTGATTATGTATATAATTTACAAAGCCTTTGATCCTTGGTATATGTATAAAATACTCAAATAAACACATTAAAATGTTGCATTGGTTTGCAGAAAAGACTTCTTTCAACTTGGTCAATCTGGTAACACCAAGTAGACTGATGATGATATCTTTATGTTGAATACTAGGCCTGGGCAATCATTGGACACATTTAGTACATACAGGAATAATATCTTGTTCAATGAAATAGTTAAAGTAAAATGCAGCCCTACTAAAACAAAAAATTTGCATTTAACAAAAAGTATTTCATAGTCCTTTAGTTTTTAAAGTTGAATGGAATTATAATTAAATTCACATAAAAAGTTAAAAATTTAATTCTTTAGTTGTACTAGCCACATTTCAAGTGTTTAATAGCCACATGTGCTGAGTGGCTATTACATTGGATAGCACAGTTCTATTTTCTTATTTATTTACTTTGCAATTGTACTGTGGTAGGCAGTTAGACAGACCTAAGCAGGTCAAGGACAAAGGCCAGGTATAGATCTCCAGGGCAAAAAGCCCCAGGTGTCTAGGAATGGGCAAAATTGGGAAAACAAGGACCTTACCTTGAGGGTAACCTTTCCTCCCCTAGCGTACCACTGGTCACGTGGTTTAGACCCCCTGACCTTTCATATTGAGAGTCATACACTTTGAACCCTCTCCTGACCTTTCTTTCCCTGGGATGTCAGTAGTCATTAGGTAGAACCCTTGGAGGAGATACAAAGGACTAAAGGGTGGCCTCATATGACTCCTATTTGGGTCCTTGCACAACCACTCCCTTAAGCATTAACACCTAGGGATAACATCTAGGCCTCAGTTGTATTTTAGCTCCAGACCCAAAAAAGCAGCAAAAACAGACAAGCTTGCCATGGCTGACATCAGGACCAGCTGCATTGGTTAAGGACCCCTGTCTTGGCACCTACCAATCGGTGGAGATGATCACAACCCTGAAAGAACATACCCAGAAAGCTGATGAATATTCTATTGAGATCCTCCCCTGGAACCTCCTCTGTAATCCTCATCTTTAAAAGCCCTTAGAACAAGAGAATTCTCTTTCCTCTAGTGATTGTTCAGTCACTCATCATTTCTATCTTTCTTTTTTTTTTAAATCAGACAAGATTCAAGTACAAATCCTGACTCTTTCTTTCTGATGCATAGCCAAGGGCAGGTCGCCTATCTTCTCTAAACTGTGGTTTTTTGAGTTCATAGAAATAGGATTTAATATCTGAAATATTAATTGTTCACAGAGATTTAGAGAATGAATTAATATATACATTTACCACAATTTCTAATAAATAAAAGCACTCACTAAATAGTTGATATCATTGTACTCACTAGTAGGAATTATATTCATTTATTGAATGACATATTCAATACTTCCTTCACATTTTAACATTTCACAAATAAGATTGTGTTTTTGTTTTGTTTTTTAATATTTTATTTATTTATTTTTAGAGATGGTAAGGGAGGGAGAAAGAGAGAAAGAGAGAGAGAGAGATCAATGTGTGGTTGTCTCTCATGTGGCCCCCACTGGGGACCTGGCCCACAACCCAGGCATATGCCCTGACTGGGAATCGAACCTGCGATGCTTTGGTTTGCAGCCCACGCTCAATCCACTGAGCTACGCCAGCCAGGGCCTAAGATTGTGTTTTATCGTTAATAGTGTGTCATAGATTATATGCCAGAATCAATTCTTTTCTGATTCTAGAATAATCAGTACATAATTATGCATTTTTTAATAGATGGTATCTAAGATTCAGGGAATAAAGTAATATTATTTATGTTGTTATTACATCAGCCTCTTAATGTGTCTTTATACCTTTTAACTTTTTATGTAATATATTGCTATCTTCCTGTTGTTTGTAAATTAAACTTATTTTACTTCCCCCCAAAAAAAATAAAACAACAGCCCTTTTATGACAGAGGACCCGGTGTGCTCTCCCTCTGAGAAGCATGCCCTAGTCTTTGGCTTTGAATTCTTTCTTATCCAGAACTCAAGAACCAAGTTTGCTGAATGCCAATAACACTCTGGTGCTGTTTTCTTCGCTGCCAATAGTTCTATTAAAAATAGAGTACATTAAGACCTCCCACTATGATTGGAAAACTGTTTGTTTCTCCTTTTATTGTCAGCTTTATAATTCGAAGCTATGTTAGTGTCTAATTTTCTTTTTTAATTTAGCATCTTTTGCATTTCTAATTTCTGTTATGTTTTTCAGTTCTAAAATTTCTATTTTATATTTGTTGTTGATTTTACTTCTGTGGTAAAATTTTTTATCTTGATAAATATTGAACATGGGAATCACTGTTTTATTTAAATTCCAACATCTATATTTCTGTATTTTTATCATCAATTCTATGTCTTTTCTTTTTTCTTAATATATGTGTTGCAGCCTGTCAAGGCCTGGCAGGTCCCCCTCTGGATTTAGGCATATGGAAGAAAAGTCATGGAGCTGTGGGGATGCTTGACATGCCTTTTTTCAAAGGTGGGCAAGCCACACGCACGCTGCAAGCTGTATGTCCCCACAGTGGAATCCCCTAAGTCCCGTGTTTACTAACTGCACACAAAACCAGCAGGGAGCCAGAATATTATATAATACAGCACAATTCTGAGTATGTGAGCCCACTCATTGTTATGGGAATGGCTTATCAGACCCAGTCTCAAGGCTATGAGAATCCTACTTATCTTGGTTCCCCAGACATCTGGGTGAGGGAGTCAGACTGCCTTTGTTTACCCTACAATATATATGCCTGGTAATTCTTGATTGAATATCAACCATTGTGTATGAAATACTGAGGTTCTAGTCTGGATGATTATCTTCCAGAGAAGAGCAGATGATCTTACTTCAGTCAGGGTTTAGGTTGATTCTAAGCCTTATTTCATTCTTTTTAAAGACCTGATCTATTTCCACCTTACCTTAATATGGGATGCAGTCACTCTGAGGCCTTGGATTGTTTGTAAGCACCCTTCCCAATAAGTAGACAATTAACTCCAGTTTTTATTTGCTTAGTACAATGAGATCGCCAATAGTTGTGCTGAGATTTTAAGCCTTTTTACCAGGCATTCTTTGGTGACCACTGACATCAAGTTCACTTTTCTGAGCTTCTTCTGTCTACAGGATTTGGGATGGTCAAGTTCTGATTGTATTGGTAGCTCTAAACACCAAATATATCTTTCCAGACACTTGAGACCGCTGAAAATGCTACTTAAAATTTCTCCCATTCGTTTAACTTTTGAGCCTACTTGCCCACATTACTTATGAATTAGCGAATGCCTTGAAAGGAAAAGCCTAGAAGAAGGTCAAGCACCCCTGTGTGATCTCAGCCTCTTAGGTCCTGGCTGCCTTGATAGCGTTTGATACTTTTCAGATTAGGTTTTCTGTTTGTTTCTTTGTTTTTCATTTCACAAACTTCTGTTTTTATCCTCAGTAAGAGAATTGTTTTCTCCAAGTTAAACCTTTAGGGGTGGAAGCAGGAGCTTTTCTAAGCCATAGAAACTAGCACTTCCCATAAATTTTCTTTTCATCATTACATAAAGAATATTTGTTTTAGCAAATATAGATAGAAGACCCAAAAAATATTATAGGAAGTCATTTATCTTTCTGATAATTACTTTCAACATTGACATAAGTTATGGACTAAATATGTGTCCCCACCAAAAGGTTGATACCTTAATCTCCAGTGTGATGGTGTTTGCAGATGGGGCCGTGGGAGGTAATCAGTGGTTAGGGCAGGGCACTGAGGGACTAGAGGAGCTGCATCACCTGAGGAGATGTTTTGCTGCCTTATGGTGGGAGCAGCTGAGACTCTCAGGGGGTAGATAACAAATGAGACAGTCCTCAGTGTTGGGGACTGAAAGATCAGATGTGGAGGAGTTGGAAAGGGGCAGTAGAAGCTGGGTGCATCCATGATGAAACAGACATTGGGAAGAGTCATCAAAGAACTGTAGGTACAGAGCAGCACTGCTGGGCAGAGTGGGAAGTGGCATGTCAGGGTGGCATCTGCTCATGTCATTGGAAGCTTGAGAATTTGAGAGGGTAGGGTGAGAATTGTAGGCCCTATTCCTCTCGGTTTATAACCTAGGCTATTGATTTTTCTTTTCCCCATAAATAATGTAGCTGAGAGAATTATATGGGTTTTTGCCATTACTCACTATATTACAAGTAGCTTATTTTCTTCCTCCTGGAATAAGTATATTGACCTTCAATAAAGTAGGACCATCTTGCAAATTAACCAAGAAATTAGAATGCTAAATCATATTTCTAGAGCCTTTCTCCTAGAGAAAATTGCAGCTTACGATCAGAAAAATGCACAAGCAAAAAGTAAGGCAAACAGACTACAATTCAGAGGAAAATTGCAAAAACAATTTCCAATTGGGGAAGCTGAACATACTTCATGAGAGAAGTGGCATAAGACTAATGCTGGAAAGAGTTGCAGACCAAAGTGCATGAGGCACAAAAACACACCGGTAAGGGATCGGTGAGAAACCTGGTTAACTCACCCACAGGTTTCCCATACGCAGAGAGAATCAACTAGGAAACACTTTTGAAGCCGTACAGCATGCCAGGCTGGAAAGACTGCAGTGAGGCAGGAACTAGGGAAGTTGCTAAATAATTTTGAGAAAAGTTAATTTCTTTTGATTTCTCAGAATAATAATCTAATACCTCCATCCTATTTTTTCTTTAAACATTCTCCTTTGATTTAAAAGTCAACAGAACATTTAGGAAGAGAGAACAAGAATAGAAAAAAAAATCACCCTTAATTTTACTACCTGGAATGAACCTTTTGCTGTAGTTTTATGCAAATATTTATTTACATGTTTGTGATACATTAGCATTCATACTGCTTTAAAAGTTTAATTTATGTGTGTAATATTGCACTACAAGAACTTCTTCATGTTATCATACTGTTTTCATGAATACCCATTAATGGCCTCCAGTATTTGTACCATTTTTTAATTAACCTTTCACTTCCTGTTGGATTTATGGGTTACCCCCTTTTGTGGGAGGGTAGTGAGCTTACAAAACAGTAATTAAAAAGACCTTTACAATTTAGAATAATAGCCAAAACCAAAAAATTTAATAGAGATATATGTATGGTCCTTTTAATAAATTAATTTATAATTTTAGTTTCAAAAGAATAAAAAGTAACAGTAAGGTACCAGGAGAGCTGATATGAAGACCCAGGTGCTTAATTTAAGTGAACTCTCATTGAAATGATAGTTGTGATCTGTGATACTGTGATTTATAATAAGAAATATCTATTTGGTCTTCCTCATCTTCTGGCAGAGAGCTGGGGAAATCCTGGGATTTCCTAAATACTGAGAGCAATAAAGGTGTCTTTTGTTATGTCAGTGACGTGACTCTTGGAAAGCCTTCAAGTAGCCTGAAGATGAGAGCTGGTTGCAGGTGAGCTAACCGTGTGATTAGAGGGTGGGAACTTTCAATGGGCCCCAGCCCCAGCCCCCCACGTCTCTGGGGTGGGGACAGAGGATTAGGGATAGACAGTCTTCTTAACAAAAGTCATATTCCACTAGAGGACAAGCTATCAGGTTTATGAGTCTATTCAGGCTCGATAAATGTATTTCGAAGTCTTTTTAATAATCTGGTTGCACTCAAAAATGTTTTCTTCCTTTTGATAGTCAGAGTTATTAATAATACTGTTGAGCAGTGTGTTTCACAGGCCAATGTCCTTTATTCCTCACCACAGCCCTGTAACTAACAGGCATTATGTTGTGATCCCCATTTTGCTTCTGGTGAAAAGAAGTTTAGAGAGTTTTCTGACCTGATATGTGAACCCATGCTCTCCCTGCTATTTTTTTTTCTGTTCATTGAGACTTACTTTTAGCACAGACTTGTATGGGTGGATGCTCGTGTGCAAGGATTATTTATTGTTGCCTGACCGCATAAATCGCATTGTTCCTTTTGTGCGGATCCTTGGGATTCATTCATCCTCACTACACTCCTGTTTAAATTTTGACAGCAAACCTTTCTACGCCCTGTCTAAACACTTTGCCTATATTAACTCATTTCATCTTAAGTAACTTGCCCAAAGGCATACGACTAGTAGGTATTGGGACTGGGATTTGAACATGGGAAGTAGGACTCCAGAATTTAGTCACATTTTATTTTTTATTTATGTATATTTATTTAATATATAATAATGTATATAACATAATATTAATATATTTAATTTAAATCTTAGTTACCCTTCAAGTCCCCACACTTGAGGTCATCTGTACCATTAAGCTGTCTCCTATTGTCTCAGGCCGAGCTCCCAGGCATCACGTATACTGTTTGTACCTAACTTACAGCACTGCAAACTTTCTGCATTGCTGTGTAGTTATTACAGTGCATGTCTTCATTTTTCGGCTCTTACCATATGAAAGCCCACAGAAGTAAGCATCTCTGACTGACATCACTATAAACCACATCTTCTCTCCCTTCAATGTTTATTACCTGGAAAATACTTAATAAATATTGGTGCCACAACTATATTAAGGTCATAATTATGAATATCAATTCCTTATTACATCATGCTGTAGCACGCGCTGATTTTCCGGGTGCTACCGCTATATACCACCCTGAGAGTTATTTATGCCAGCTCTCAGCGTCTCTGCATTTTTATTTTTTAATGCATCTTTATTTTGCTTATTATATAGATATTTTTGAGTTACCCTTGCTGACTTGTGGCTTATAATCACCTCTTTTTTAGTTAATAAACTATTTTAGAACAGTTTTAGGTTCACAACAAAATTGAGAAGGGAGAACAGAGAATTCTCATATAACTCCTGTTCCCGCTCATGTACAACCTCTCCTACCATCAACATTTGTTATAATTGATGAGCCTATCTAGACTCACCATTATCATCTAACTTCCACAGTTTACATTAGAGTTCATTCTTGGTGCTGTACATTCTATGTTTTCTTTTTTTTTTAATATTTTTTATTTATTTTTAGAAAGAGGGGAAGGGAGAGAGAAAGAGAAAGAGAGGTAGAGAAACATCAAAGTCCATAGGTTGCCTCTTACATGCCCCCAAACAAGGACTGGCCCACAACCCAGGCATGTGCTCTCACGAGGAATCAAACCCTGCAACCTTTTAGTTCACAGGCAGGCACTCAATCCACTAAGCCACAACCAGCCAGGGCTAGTCTATGGGTTTTGACAAATGTATAAGGTGTTGTTGCTTCCAAGCCTTTGCAATTATGAATAAACCTGTTATAAACATCTGTATACAGGTTTTTGTGTGAATATAAGTTTTAACTCGTCTGGACAAATATCAAGGGATGTGATTACTGGACCATGGTAAGGGTATGTTTAATTTTAAAAGAAACCACCAAACTATCTTCCAAAGTGGCTATTGCAATCCAGTCACTTCTTGCTTCAGTCTCTGACATCTCTAGTTTTCCTCTGAGCTTTTTAAAATTTTTAATTGAAGTAAAAAGCACATTAACATGAGATTACCCACTTAAATGTTTATGTGTACAGTATGCTATTGCTAAGTATGCACAGTGTGCTAAGATGCACACTGTTGCACAGCTAATGTCTAGAACTTTTTCATCCCCTGTGACTAAGAGCCTACACACCTTAAGCAGCCACTCCTCATCTTGCCTTCCCACCCCCAGCCCTTGGTAAACACTTTGTACTTTCTGCTTTTATGAGTTTGACTCCTTAACATTCTCATGCAAGCGATCATGCAGTATTTGCCCTTAACTACCATATGATCCGGCAATCCCACTGTTGAGTGTTTCTCTGAAGGGATTGACAACAGTACCTCAAAGAGGTATCTGCATTCCAATGTCCATTACAGCACTATTCACAATAGCCAAGATACAAAAGCAGCCTAAATTTTTCCAGCAATGAATGAATGGATAAAGAAAATGTCACATATACTTAAAATGGGATATTATTCAGCCTTCAAAAGCAAGAACATTCTGTCATAAAATAAAACATGGATGAACTTTAAGGACATTGTGCTCCCTTTGTACTTTTAGTCTCTTCTTTCCAATACCCTGCTGTCAGAGAAGTCAAATAGCTAAGCTTGTTAGAATTGTGTCTAAAGTGAGAGTAACTAGATGCATGGAATGATCAAACAGATTCTAAGATGCACACACCCCTTTCTCTATGTATGTAATTAGAAACTTCAATGGTAATTCCTGTTTTCTATTTTTATTATTTATAATATACATTATTGCATTATTGCATTCAATGTAAAGAATATAACTAGGAAAGAGGAGTAAGCAAAAAATACTTGTAAAAGGCGAAAGATTTATACGATCTGAAGAGAAACCGGAGTACAGCAAAAAATACTTGTATAAACTGCATGGACTTGAAAATATATAATGAACAGCACTAATAGTTTATATAAAATTTGGAGATGAAGTCTGTTGTTCAGGTATCATTATGATATCTTATCCCTTACCCCTGCGGTCATTAGCTGACTAGCTGTCACATTTATGTTTTGCTTTACCTGAGAGAGGCTGGGAAAATTTTGTTTACTGTTAAAATAAATTTTGGGGGTTGATAGATGTTTAAAATTCTGTCTTCATGTTACTGTAGTATTTTTTTTCTATTGCACAGCAGTGTCACCTGAGGGGTTCTCAAATTATGTCTGAATGAAAATTCCAGTTAGTAGTAAAAACAAGTATATCTTAAAATATCATTCACTTCACCTCACTTTTCTCTCTCTGAAACTTTCTGTGAATGGAAGTACAGCTGCACTTTGCTCCTGTAACTCTCCAGAGAGCTAATTCAATGAGAACTCATACAAATTCCCCTCAAAATACACACCCACAGAGCTCGTTCCCAAGCTTTCATACCTGACAGGGTTTACGTTTCATTTAATCACGACATTCAGTATTTACGCACCTTCCAGGAAAGTAGACTAGAATTCATGAATGGGCTCATCCTTACGCCTCATTCGGCAGGAAGCATTACAGAAGGAAGTGCTCGGTCTTCAGCTGATCAGCCAGGGTAGTGTGGGTTTAAACAAGGAAAAATAACTTAATATCCTAAAATATGGTTGTGATGAGCATAACTGGCTCATTCACCTAAGATCAACATTTTTTTAATATACCTTAGGGGACTGCTTTCTTATTCATATTTATGAGGTAAACACCACTACTGGGCAAACACACACACACACACACGTTTGGCATGTAGTAGCCACTTAAGAAATATAGGAATTGTTATTATTATCAAAAATTGCCATTATTTTTATTGTTAAACTGTTTAATTTGAAATATCTTTTTATTTTTATTGCTTACATTATTACAGATGTCTCCATTTCTACCTCCTTATGCCCCCCACCCTGTCCCAGATACCACGGCATTCTCATCTGTGCAGGGGTCATGCATATATGTTCTTTGGCTAAACTTCTCACCTTCTTTCATCCAGCATTCCCCTCCCCTTTAACAGCTGTTACTCTGTTCCATGTGTCTATGCTTCTGTTTCTATTTTGTTCATCAGTTTATTTTGTTCATTAGATTCCACATATAAGTGAGATCATATGGTATTTGTCTTTCTCTGACTGGCTTATTTCACTTAGCATGGTAACCTCCAAGTCCATTCATGCTGTTGCATGTACTATCATCTCAATCACAGGTGAAAAGAAGTTCTTTGGGTAGTAGTGATAAATTTCTCCATGAGGTGCTGATTAATTTTTATGTTTCTTGGAAATAAATTTGTTTTGTTCTCATTATTTTTGAGCCTGTAGACCCTTACTAATATTTTAGAATGTGTGAGGCTGATTTCATTTTTAGTTGTGTTTCACATTCTACTGTGTTTGGGGCATGGATCTGGGGGACATGGACTGTGATGGGTTGTCATAGAGGGCATCTTACATTATGGTGGGGGCAGGTTGCCCCCCATACATGTAGTAACAGTGGGAAGTTGAAACCCACCCACACATTCTCTTGACATTGTTTCTGTAAGTGCAGACTCTGACTAACAGGTAGCTTGTAGATGAACAGCATATTTGTATAAGAATCCTGGGAACTAATTTCAAAAGATACAGGCTCTAACCTTCAGGCATCCAAACTCTAGGATATTTGCTGACCTTCAACTGTGGAGCCAGGATGACACGAAGCTGGGATGACTAAACCAGGGTGATGCACACCAGCCCATCACTTGCCTTATTGAAAGGGACTGTGCTGGTGTACGTGTAGAGATCTTTTCAGTCCCCTGTTCCCCTATCCCTCCTTATAAAAACCTCTGCCTTTGCTGAGAGGTAGAGATGGGTTTTGAGATGTGAGTCACTTCTCTTCCCAGGAGATGGGCTTTGAGACATGAAAACCCCATCTTCTAAGTGGCTGGCACCTGAAAATGAACAACTTTCCTTTACATGATCACCTGCCTCTTGAGTATTAGGTTTATCAGAGGCAGGCAACCGGACCTGCTTTCCCTTACAATGTGTAAGAGAGAGGTCTAATGCTATTCCCATTTCTTACTCTCCTGATGTTTTGTCACTGCTCACACACATTTATTTCTGAGGAATTCTTTGCTTTAGGAGAACCCTGTCTCATAACCTCTTCACATTAATATGAAGATAAATCTGGAAGAAGTATAGTTTTGTTTCTCATAAATCAGTAGTCTTAATAATGGCTGTGTGTTTGCAGATACGGAGTGCCTTGCATTTAGCATGAGAACCTTACAATATTACACTTTTCTTCTTTCACTCCTGATTTCTGTAATAATTTGATTTGCTCTACTTTTACCTGTGTTATACATTCCATGTGATATGTTTATTATTTTGGCTTAAGCAGTTACATTTCTAAAAGATTTAAATAATGAAAAGAAAAATGTATATATTTACCCACGTAATTATATTTCTGTTGCTCTTCATTGTTTTGTTAAGATTCATATTTCAATCTGGCATCATTTTTCTTCTGCCTTAAAGACTTCCTTGAACATTTCTTACAGTGTGAATCTGCTGCTGCTGAATTCTTTCAGCTTTTGTATATTTTAAAATATCTGCTTTTACCTTTGCTTTTGCAATCCATTTTTCTCTGGTTATAGAGTTCTAGATAAACACTTTCTACACCATTTACTGCTTTGAACACTGGTCCACTGCTTTTTCTCTAGGTTGTTCTGGTGAGAAATTTCCTGTCATTTTATCATCGTTCCTCTGTGTGTGATATGTTGTTGTTTCTCCTCACCCCCGGCTCCTGTTACATTTTTCTTTTAATCACTGATTTTAAGCAGATCAATTATGATGTGCTTTGGTGTAATTTTTCTTCATGTGTCCTATACTTGGAGTTTGTTGAGAGTCTTGGATCTGTGGGTTTATAATTTTAATCAAATTTGGGAAAATTCAATAATTACTTACTTGAATTTTTTTATGCTACAGCAACTCTAACTACATATATATTGAACTATTTGAAGTTTTTCTGAAGCCATTGATTCACTTCTAATTTTTAAAAATATTCTGTTTTCTCTGTATGTTTTATTTTTTTGTATTTCTATTGCCTTTTCTTCAAGTTCACCAGTTTTTTTTTTCTAGTTTATCTAATTGGCTGTTACTCCCATTCAGAGTACTTTTTTCTTTTTAAATCCCAGGCATAGTACTTTTCATCTTTATAAGTTTGATTAGGAACACTTTTATATTTTATATTTTCCATGTCTCTAGTTTACTTTTGAATATACATATGGCATATAGTCACAAGTGTTTATATGTACTAGTCTGCTAATTCTAACATCTGTGTCACATCTGGATCAGTTTTAATCAATTGCTTCATTAGAGATGGCATTTTCCTATTTGGGTTTGTTTATTTTGGTTTGGTTTGTTTGTTTGTTTTAATCTCCTAACTCCATCTCTTCAACTCAGGAAGTCTGGATCCTTTCTTCCAAAGTCACATCTGGAAACTCTCTCAAGGCACACAGCTGGGCAGACCAAGAGGCCGGAGAAGGCCTCACTGTGAAGGTGTCGCTGGAGCTGAAGGGGAGGGAAGTGAAAATGTCCTTGAAGGTGTCTGGGGTATGAACCTTCCAGCCAGAGAAAGCAGGAAAGCCCTAAAGAGGAAATAAGGAATACTTTAAATAATTAATTACATTACAATTTAAGTGCTGCACTAATGTATTTATCAAATAATTTGTTATAGGGCAAGGATATTAAAAATAATTACTAAACATCCCTTAAAATAATTTGATAAATTCAGTTTGTTCCCAGTGAAGATGAAAGCAACCCTTTGAAAACATGGACCTAGGGAGCTGCATACAGGCTAACATTCTGGAAAAAATGTTGCTAAATATATTATTCATTCTAGCTCAAGCGACAAGTTGGATTATTTCAGTTTAGCTGAGGCATAGCTGTTTCCTTTCTGTGTGGAAAGGACTTTCACTGAGATGGATTTTTACAATGATTGTTTTCCTTCTGTAAAAGGAAGAACAGTTCTGCATCTATCCTGATGCTCAGGTTTATATGTGAAATCCCAGGGAAGCAGCATTAACTTACAACCATTTTCTTGAGTGTTTTTGGTGGTAAGTCAAAATGACAGATAAAGGGAACTATGGAAAAATAAATGGGTAAGAGAAATCTTTTTTTTTTCAACAAAATGTGGAGCCCAGAGCTTAAAAAGAGCTTATAAGTTAAAGTTGTATTGAAAGATAAGGAGAATGGTACTATGGCTAATAATGTGAAGAATTTAGAAGCAAGAGAGATGAAAAAAATGGAATTTTCTATTCTATTTTTTGAGGGAAGAAATCTATGCCATTGAGACTTCTGTACAGGACTTCTGCAACTTCACTCTGGTTCCTGTCCCTTGGTTCTACTGCTAACATGGGACTCTTCTCCAACCATTAATTGATTCATTCAAAAAATACTTATTGAATGCTTACTGAGCATGCTTTTCATATTGTGCATGGCCCTGGGCACACCACTAGTGACCAAGAGACAGTCCTTGTTCTCATGAATTTTTCTCTCAGGCAGAAGAGACACATTAAAAAAAGTAGTCACTGGTTTTACGAAGAAGTGCAAGATTATTTGGAAATATGTAGCAGGGGAACACAATTCAGTGGACCAAATGCTGGGAACTACTATTGACATATGGCAGCATCACTGAGATCCTTTTGGCTGAGACCCTGAGATGTGTGAGATGCACATTTTACAGGTTCTCTCTTCTTGGTTAGGATACCAAGTGCCCCAGCAGAGGTCAGGTGCTGGATCTAATAAATGGACCCTTGTTCTGGGTTGATACTTTTACAACCTCAATACCCTCATCAAGTACAACCTCCCATATCCCTTGGCCTTTGAATTTTAGTTGTTTGCCCATCTCTAAAAGAGGGATTTGCTGATACAGATTTTGGAGACATTTACAATTCACCTTAATGGTTATTGGATAGGCACTTATCCCAACTATAATTAAATAAATTTTGTGTAGTGACCATGTACCCCCATTAAAATGAAAACTATATAAAAGCAGGAATACATTTTGTCTGTTCTTTATATTGTTGTATTCCCAGTGCCTAGTAGATTTCCTGAGTCATAATGAATAAACTAATATAGTTTTCTGTTAAATACATAATACCACCCCTATAGTCAGATAGACACTATTATATTGCAAAGAAAATATTAATATCTTTCAATCCACTGATGTCTTCCTCCTCAAAATTCCAATGTTTGAGCCTTTCTTTTGACACTTAATTCTTACTTTCTGTGGCCATTAGTTAGCTTTTCATACAAATTGTAAATACAACTAACCCTGGAACCTAAGTTGGCCAAAGCCACAGTCAGAGATTTCTTTTTGTGGCAAGTATCAATCTATGCACAAGGTGTGGTTTGGCATAAGTAGAAAATCATATGCAAATTAAGGATGTCAGTGTTCTTTGTATTGACCCACCCCCCATTTGAGCATCTTTTAATTACTTTTATTATTCCAGTATCTTTCTTTAGAGAGACATAATTTTTAAGGTTTAAAAAATAAACCACACACATCCAAAAAGGACAAATTTGTCCTCCAAGTTTAGGCTTTTGAAAATAAGATGCCTTATGTCCAGGTGGAGAGTGGGTGGGTGAATGGGAGATAAACTGAGGCATGACTTATGGTGAGAATCTTTTCAAAAATGGGATCATATTGAGAGAGCCAAGATACGGAAAAATCTAAGTATCCACCAAGGGATGAAGGGATGAAGAAGGTGCGGTACTGTTACACAGTGGAATACTATTCAGCCATGAGAAAGGAGGAAATCCTCTTCCTACAACATGGATGGAACTTGAAGCCACCATGCTAAGTGAAATAAGCCAGACAGAGACAAACACTGAATGGTACCGCTTGTATGAGGAATTTAAAAAGAAATTCGAACTCATAGCAACAGAGTCTAAAAAGTATTGTGACCTTTTTTTCTATTTTAGTGCTCTTTCTCAAGCACTTATATTAGTAATTGAATGCAGTACATTTTGATAAAAATTAGGCTAAGAAAACAAGAGATTAATAAAAGCTTCAGGATTTAATCCTCGATTATTTAAAGATTAATATTAGAATTTTAAATATGAAAAGAAAAAGGCAAGTATGTGGTATATTAAAGTACATTCAGCAAACAACACTATTCTAGTTTCTGATCAATTATAAGAGCCGAGTGCTGCTGCTGGGTTTTTAATCACCAATAAGTTAAGCTTCCAAAAATTGCATCTCTCCTCATAATTCAATAAAATGAGATTATTTTTCCAATGAGATGATTGGTCCTTTCAATGGAGGGGTGGAGATAAGAGGACAGTCTAGAAAATGAATACCTTTCACTGGTAATGTCTGACATCAGCTGAAGTGCAGAGTAACTAGAGTGTTGCTTTGGGAAGAACCAAGAGTAAGACATTGCAAGATCTGAGCAATTCAGCCTGAAAAGCCCAGGAAAAGAAACTTCTTTTTTGGCAGATCTTTAAACTGGTGAGTATTATTACAAAGGGATAAAATAACTAAGAAACAGCAAATTCTAAGATGTAGTGTCTGGAAAATAGGACTGGGTTGCATAGCCAGTTAATGGAAATTATGATGATAGCCACGGAATAATTCATAGGGCACAGAGACAATGGTTCTTAGTTACTTTCAGGGGTTTCCCCCTCTTTTTGTGGTTAGAAGAATTAAGATCAAGCGAGAGCCTTTCTATTTGAATCTTTATTGTGAATGCCACAGTGTAATGTATGACATTAACCAGATTTTTTTTTCTCCTGCTGAATGTAAGCTGAAATCTATCAACTAATGCTTATCAAAATATGCTTAAAAGACATCTCAGAAACAATTTCAGATCAAGAGTAAAACTAGGAAGATGACCAGCAGTAGAATGATAAAATACTGTAAAATTATAGTTTATGATCTGTCTGAAGCACTCTGAGATTCTTGTCGAAGTAACTGTGTGTCTAATCTATTTGTTCCTCTCAGTTTTATTTTTTCAAACCTTGTGTGGCATGGTTCATTTCTTTTTGAGAAAAAGTGAATATATTCTATTGTTGAAAGTTCTGTGTGTTTTTGATGTTGACCATTATGATTACCGATGGCGACTTCATAAGCATTAATCACGGCTGACATTATCTGTAGAGATGTATGATCTCAAAGCAGGAGTATTTAAATGTGGGGAGTGAGTAGGGAATTTTGGACTCTTTTTCAAAGTTATTTTATTTTGCCTGTTTCTTTTACAGCAGAATTTGAGTGTTGGAGGAGGAAATAAAATGTCCACAAGGGAGGGTGCAGACAAAAGGTGTTCTTGACCTGAGAAGGATTTGTAGGTCCTGTGTTCTATAATGATGCTGATGGAAATTTGAGGTTCTAGTTTCATCTCTGAGGTTTAAAGTATCCTGGATACTTTTGAGCTAATCTGTAGGCCAGGTGCTACCTTGATTATCTGCAGAACTTTGGACTATTTGATTGTTTCCTTGGAAAGGGCACATGGGAGGCCCTGGGAGAGAAATAGAAGAATGAACCCCATGCCAGAGCTGGGCAACATTGTCTGGGACTTGAGAGGCCTCATGTTTTGAGAGAGAGAATTACTGGGGGCTAGTGATTAAAATAGTAATTATTACATGAAATTGCCCCTTCATCTCTTTTGCCTGGAGGGAATAGTTTGGAAAGAATGAGGGATAAATTAATTCAAAATGTATTACTGAGAAGTTCAGAAGAGGACAGTTTGTTGAAATAAGAGTTATATGAGAGTTGACACTTCTAAAAAATTAATATTAAAATTTAAGACAATATTAATCAGACCTTTCTGTTGCTTACAATTCTCCCATTATATTAGACTTGTCAATTTGCTTCAAGCTGAACTGTTTAGAAATAAGCTGACACAGAGGTTATTATTCTCAACAGACAACTCTGCCCCTTTTTTACATGGCTTAGAAGATATTGAGTTGAATTGATTGCTTTCTTGCTGGCTTGGTTTTATAGAGGAAAATATTTTTTTCTTCCTTTTCTCCTTCTTTATTTCTTGCCCGCTTTCCTCCCTCCTTCTTTTCATTTCTGTTTTCTGCCATATTTCTAGTTAAGTGGGTCGAAAAAAAAAACCCATGATTTTATTTCTTCTCCAGCATCATATTGAACCATGGCAGAAAACCCTGAAGAGTGTGTGTGCGTTCTTATTTGACAGCTAACCTCAGCTGATCACTAGACTTCTTTGTGGCTGGGAGCATTTCCCCTGCAGAGGAGGCAAGAATATTTCAGGCCCCAAATTACTTATTTTATTTCTTAATTGCTACTTTGTAAAAGTGCTTACAGCTTCTTTGTAATGCACATAAAATATTATATCTTCATACATGCCAAAATAATCCAAATCTGTTCACTAGAATACAGATTTGATCTATAACATATTAGTATGGGTATTATGGTATGGGTGCTTGATGTATATTAAGCACCTATAACTGCTGACACAGAAAAATAAATTATTATGAAGTTCAGGCTAATGCTTATTGAATTTCAGAGCAGTAGAACATTTGGTGAATAAGAAGAAACATAATTACTGGGGGTAAGTGCCCAAGGTTTGACCTGGGGCCCCAACCTGTACCTGACACCCATCTAAGGCAGTGCTAGGCTTGTGATCGGGAGCACAGATGTGAACCACCATCTGTATGGAGAGATTTCTGGGCCATGAATGGAGTCCTTTGAGGAAAAATCTTCTATCTCAGGTCCTGCATGAGGCACCTGTTAATGGCAAAGACCCAGAGGTAGTAAATCATGGACTCAGCAGGGCCTGCCACGTCATCTGTAGCCACTAAATATTTACACAAGTAAATGAATGAATGTATAAAATCTCACTAATGTTGTAAGTAATCTGTAAGAAATCTTTTATTAAAATATAGACAGTACATATTATTAAAGTAACATCACATAATTAGAAAATGGATATATTAAATATATATCCATAAAGGGACACCCCCATGAAGGGCAAAGAAAAAAATTACTCCTCACATCACTAACATTGTAACTACACTATCATTATTCACAATTCTGAAATTTAACCCCTTTACATATATCTTTCTATATGTTTTTCATTATATTTTTTCTCTTAAAAAGTGTTTCCTGACACTGATAATTAGCTTTTCTCCCACTGAATATATTGTGAACATCCTAGTATGTCAACAAAATGTGCAGAAGGATGTGACAGGAAAGGAGTGGGCGTGGGCAGAATGGTGCTCACACAGGGCTGCAGAGCCAGAGGCTGAGGAGTACAGGAACCAGAACAAACTTGTCAAAGAAAACGCCACTTCCTGGCCTTTGTCAACAATCCTCCTGTGCACAGTGGGGGACCCGTGCTGGCTGACATCACGGCTCAGGGGCATGAAGGTTTGGGCCTGGGGTCCTGGCCCCTCACCACGAAACAGTTTCTGAAGTCGATGTCAAGTGAATTTAGCCAGAGACCCTTTCTCCTGGAGGGTTAATGTGGGCAATCCTGGAAGACAGTAGTGAGAATGGGCAAACTCTCATTTAACACAGTCCTGTGTAAGCCATCCACAGGACTTCTTAATATTTTCAAAACTGTGTTTCTTTGCTTATGTTTCATCAGGCTTAAGACTAAGAAATTTTACCCCTAGAGGCTGAATATTTCAATTATTGCTGCTCGTCTTTCTTTGGCATTCTTTCCCTAGCCCTTGAATGCTTCTTTGTTAGCTTTCGGGACATTTCACGGCCTTCCACGTCCTCCCACGATACCAGGGATTGTGCTGTTCCTGGCTCCCTCCTCTGTGCCATAATTGATATAACCTCATCACACCTATTTTCAGTTCCACTGGCTGCTGCGAGATATCTTGTCTTTCATCCCCTGGCTTATTTCACTTAGCATAATGCTCTCCAGATCCATCCATGCTCTTGCAAAGAGTAGGAGCTCCTTCTTTCTTTCTGCTGTGTAGTATTCCACTGTGTAAATGTACCACAGTTTTCTGACCCACTCTAACATTTTTTGAAGTTCATTCTAAGGCTGGATAAATTTGAACTGTATTAGATTGTCATCTTTGATGCTAATTCATTGCATTTATTTCTTCTTAGGAGGTGACACTTTGCCGTTTTTTTTCCATACCTGCTAAATAGCCATTTTGCAAGTCCATTCAGTTTAGACATGTGAGGACTTGAGTCTGGCTGTGCCTCAAATTACCCCTTAATTTTAATTATGGAAGCATAGAGATTTTTTTTCAGGTTAATCCTAGTAACAAAAAATATTTATAACTTTTATGGGCAATGAGGGTGGGGTGTTCTCAGACTTTTCTGTAATAAGCTGTTTTGAGAATAGTCTTAAATACTTTTCATGGTCAAAAGGACCATTAATTAGTACAAGAGGGCAGTAGAGTATATTTTGTTGCTTAAAGGATTATGCTAATGCGAGTAATGTGAATAATCACATACAATTTACTCCAAGGGGTTTACTTTGTATGTTTGCATAGACTCATGAATTCAGGAGGAATCTTAAGAAATCATTTACTTTACTTTCCACTTTTAAAAAGGATGCTTCTCTAGCAATCCCCTCAATCCCCACATCTCTTCTGAAATATTAGACTCTTCAAAGAAGCACTTCCAGTGGTATGCAGTATTTTCCCAGCAACCAAAACCTTCTTTATTTTAGTTTAAAGTTATTTTCCCTAAATGCAATATACTTTTCAAATTCCCACTCACAAATATGTTATTTAAAGTGTTGATTTTTTAATGCAATTTTATTAGAGCAGCATTTCCCCATGTATGTTTTCCCTCTGACCAGTTTTCATGAGATGCTGTGAAAGAAAAGAAAGCTTCTGTGGTCATAAAATTTGGTAAATTGTGCACACTATGAGACCCTCTTGGAAAAGGTCTTTTTGTAGCTATCACAGTCTCTGAAAGTTGTCCCCAAACCATGCTATCTAAAGAACAGCTAGAACACAATTGACAAGTAACATACAAAAAGCAAAACTAAGTGCACAGGTGATTCAGATGTCCAGCTGTTTGAGAACCATTGGTTTTGATTGTAGGATGCTGTTCCAGGGAACTAGGGATGTGGTGGGGAGGGTCCTGAACACCTGGAGAGGTATAATGTGACATTGTGTGCCATGGGAGGGAAGAAATAACCAAACAACCTTGTTTTATTTACACAGTGAGGTAACCCAAGTCTATGCCATAGTGAAAAAGGAATTCCCTGAAATGGATCTCTGACAAGCAGAATCATGACTGAATGTTGCATTCACTGTTGATGCTGTCTAGTGAGTGCTGTCCTGTAGAAACCCTTCTAATGGTCGCATTGCCACGTCCTGCTTTAATCCCAGTCAGATGATGGAACACCAACACCACCAAGTAATGGCATGACCACCAATGCTTTCTCCATGCAATGGTATTTGTCCCTTTTCCTGTAGGCCTTGAAGTTATTCTATACCCATGTAGGTAAACAAGAGGAAGAATTAAATAAATTTACCCTGATTAAGTGACCCTCAGAATATTGTAGGGAGTGGAGAGAAGAGGGGCTCTTCTCTCAAGCAGCTATTAAAGGAGCCAGAGTTATCTTCTGAAGGATGTGGACTTTGGACAGGGACCTGGAGGTGGAGGAGAATTTGAATAGACCAGGAAGAGAGGGAACAGACACTACATGTAGAGGAACAACACTTTTGAAGTGTGTAGTTGAAAAGGAGCCTTTAGCCTGTGGGGAAAAGTGAAGAATTCCCAAATGCCCTTTTTATTTAGGGCTCTTTATCGACTTCTCTCACTCAACCTGGGGAAACTACCTAAGTTGTGTTTTTGAAAAGAATTGGAAATGCATACCCTCAAATATTTTACTGCCAAACTATTTTTAAAGTACAAATTTTGATCAGTAATTCTAGAAAAAATAAGCCCATATATATGTCAAAAGCAACTCACACCAGGCATTCTAGTCCCCAGAGAACAGAATCCCATTTCACCAAGCCAAGGCAGCTACCATGCCTCACCATGGGGACTCACTGTTCCAGTGAAACCAGTCTTCTTCCATCCCTTAGGTGCTTTATGTTCATTTTTGCCTCCAGATGTTTGTCCATGTTGTTCCCCCACTAAAAATGCCCTCCATGATTCCCACTCCCTATTAAAGGCCCTCAAAGCTCAGCTGAAGTTTTGCAATGTCATTATCAATACCAACACATTGAATCTTACTCTGGAGTTCCCTGGGGACCTCCCGATATAGAAAGAATAATTTTTGAAATCAAAGCAAGCACACACACATACAATTGACTTAAGTTCTAAGATCTTAAATGTTCATGTCATATATATAACACAATTATTTTCTTGCTTAAAAATTGTCTAAAGCCAAATAAAGCACTATAGTTTTTTTTTGGATTTACATTCTTGTGTTGTTCTTTTCTGATCATTAGTTGCATCTTGTTTCCAAAATGAAAATTATGCTCCTTAAGTCTAGGTAGCATGATGTATATCTCCTATTCCATCTCATAGCATTGGATTAGTAGTAGGAGCTCAATAAATATTTCAATTGTCACACAGCATGCAATTGTTGAATATAGGACCTTGAGGAAATTTGTCATGCAGTTGCCACGTATTTATGGATGGTCAGGTTAGGTGAAAGCAAGTGTCCCAGCACATAATAAGTAGACGGGACTCCGCATTTACAATGTGCTTTCAAACCTAATACCCTGTTGTTCCTTCCACAAGTATGAGTGGTGAGTAAAAACATTAATGCCCATTTTACAGACAAATGCTTGTGGTCCAGAGAGTTGAAATAGTCTGCTCCAGATCAGAGGGCAGGTGTAACCGCTGCACTCAAACCCTTATTGTATGATTCAGCCGGTGGGCAGGGGGAATCTGGTGAGAGAATTTACCAGAAGAAGGGTCAATTAGAGGGGAATAAGCAGTTCTGAAGATAAACTTGGACTTGGGGCAGGTGTTAAGGTGGGATGGGATTAGCAGGCAGAGTCTTCTGGAAACTTCACTTCCTGGGAAGAAGGATTTTGAATGACTATGAACCACACGACTATCTTCAAACTGTGGGTGGAAGTAGCCAGGTGCTTCAGCTAAGTTGGCTCCAGGAGGGCAAGGAGTGGGCTTTGAGGTCGTAGTTCCGTTGTGAATTGGCAGTTAGCAAGGGGTTAAATCTGTGTCTTTTGAGGAGACACAGTTTATTGACATCTGCTGATCAGCCTGTCACCAATTGTGGGGTTTACAACAGTTCCACTTGCCTGGTGAGAGGCTCTGTCCCACTTGGCTTCTTAGAGGGCTGAACAGTGCCATCTAGTGGTTCATTTGGAGATAAGCAAGTTCAAAACAGATAACATTCACATTAGCAGCATCTTTCCTTTCCAAATAACAGCAGTCATTCCAGAGGAAGTCATGACATCAGCAGTATCCATTATCTCAGGTATAACACAGCATCTCAGCTTTCAGATTGGGGATATTGTGTGACGTATGTTTGCAGAGAGCCCATCAAAGACCTTCTGTAAACTTTCAAAAATCAAAATTCAATAAAAACACTACGAAGTCTCCTGTGTTTTAGGAGTTCCTCATTGCTCAAGATTTCATCCCGGAGTGAGCGAATTTAGAGAGTGGATTGGAAGGGGTGATGGCGGGAAACAATAAAGTTGCTTCCTGCTTTGGGAGACTTGGAATGTACATCTTCCTGTGGACGGATTGTGAGTTACAACCAAGACTGAATTCTTTTCTAAATGGCCCCCTGAAAACCCAGCTCTTCATTTCATTTACTGAAGTTTCTATGTTACTTTGTACTTAATAGCCTAATAATCAAGACTATTTCTTCTCTCAAAACACAGTAAATCTGATAGAGTTTTTTTTTTTTTCCTGGACAATTTGTATAATTAAAAAAAAAAACCTATAATCTGGGCCCTGACTGTTTGATTTAGTTGGTCGGAGCATCGTCCTATAAGCCAAAAAGTACAGGTTCAATTTCCGATCAAGGCACATACCTATGTTTCAGGTTCAATCCCTGGTCGGGGTGCACACCAGAGGCAACTAACTGGTGTTTCTCTCTCACTCTTCCCCTTCCTCTCTTTCTAAAATTGGTAAACATATTTTGGGGCAAGGATTATAAAAACTATAATCTGGAACATTTTTAATATTTTATCTATTCATAATATATGTGAAATATTGATGGAGTCATCTATCTATGCATCATCTATGTATCTATCTTTTACAAAAACTAAGAAGCAGTAAAATGGATGGGAATTGCCCATGAAATTCATAGTCTCTTCACCCAAAAGAGGTTTGGAGTAGCCCAAAGTGGGTAGCATGATGAAGAAATGAAATGATATAGGTTTGGAGAATCTGTACAGTGAATAACTAAATGCTGACATATTTGGATCATTGAAGAAAAATGTTTAAATGCTCTCTAGTTATTAATCAGACAATCAAGCCCGGCTCTGGGAAACTGTTTTCTATTTTACAACAGGTGGTGGGTTATGAGACTGTTCACATTGGCTTCTTCAGGTTAGTTGACATCTCCACCGCTTTGCTTTTCAGACTCCTGGTCCCAGAGAACAGCATGGCACTGAACCACACGCTCCTGCCCCAGGACGAGGGCCTGCCACACTACGTTCCAAATGGGGATCCCTTTGCTTCTAAACTTTCCTGGGAAGCAGATTTGGTGGCTGGCTTTTACTTAACTGTAATCGGTAAGCTTCCTTAATATTTCTGTGCAAAAGCTGCATCTAGAAATGTTATGGTTTGATATGTTGATTTTGCACAAAGATTTCAACATTTATGTAGATATTTTTAGTGGAGGTGAAAAGTGGGAGGAAGGCCGAAGATGGGGTAAACTGTTGATTATCATTATTATTAGAGATAGATATTCTCTTGATAATCCAAAATATTTTACAGCAAAATAACTTATCTTCAGACTACCTTTCATTTCTTTGCTTTGGTAGTAAGATTATCTACTGAATAACAAAATTAATGATAATGAACTCTTATTTAAATATATTGCTTTCTGTTGTTAAAAAATGCTTTGATACAATCAAAATGTTATAGTCTTAGCACAGACCTGAGCAATCACCTAGCTCAGCTTCCTCTGTTCACAACAGAAGGAACTCAGGCCCAGTGTGGTAGTGACTGTGGACACACTCAGCTTACTTCCCCTAAAGTAAAGTCACACTGTGTTTACAGCACTATGTAATTTTGGTGAGAGTTGAAAAGATGCATTGGCAATACATGCACGTTAGTTCAGGGTCAAGGCTTTTGTTCATGATCCCCATCCGCTTCAGCACCGTATTGTCCAATGCAGTGGCCACAAGTGGACCCAAGCCCCTGCACCGAGACCTTTCCAAATTGAGATGCACTGCAGTGCAAACACACACCAGACACTGAAGACGCAGTACCACAGAAATAATGTCGAATAGCTTGTAATGATTAAAAAATGACTGCACATTCTACCCATAATATTTTGGATATATTAGGTTAGATAAGTATTAAGGTTGATTTAGTAACATTTTTACTTTGTTTAATTTGGTTACCAGAAAAAATAATAAGCACATATGTGGCTCATGTTTCTGGTTTACATTGTATTTCTATTGGGCAGCACTAGTCTAGGCATTTAGAATTCAACCATAATACTTTCCTGAAATGTAAAATAGTTGCTTCAAATTTGGGCAACCAGTGTATACAGGTGGGTTATGTCTTCAGGTGTGTCTGCCTTGAATCTTTTCAGATGTTGGGTCAAGCTTTCTCTCTCTTTTTCTCTCTCTCCCTCCTTCCCTCCTTCCCTTCCTCCCCTCCTTCCTCCCCCCTCTTATCCTCCTTCTCATTGATTCCTCCTCTCTCTCTCTTCATTACTGGGTACAACTTTTATTCAAACTCCTGAAATTAGGAAAACTCACTAGATAAGTCTGGAGACCCCTCTATGTCAGTGCTTGGGACAAAAGAATTCAAGTTTGATCAGAAATTATACTGAAAAGGAATTCCCTAGATCCTTCGTGTTGTTATAAGTCAGTATGAAACAGACTTAAATTCTACATTTTATAAATTCGTCTCCACATCCTTTCAAATGCAAAAAAAATAGCAAATGCCCATTTTTCACTAGTGTTTATGTTACTGGGAAGACAGTGGTGAATGAATGGACCCTTGTCTGCATGGGGACGGCCTGGCAGTAAAACCCAAAGTGCACTGTTATTGAGCATAAGTACCTCCAATGATCAGAAAAGACAGAAAAATGGACATTTTACAAATTGAATTTGTCTCAATCAGCTGCAAGGGATTAAATAAATAGCAGCATCTTTAACTTGATAAATTTCCCTAGGCAACACAAAATAGGGAGAGAGAGCATCTACTCCTCACGCTGGCATGAGGGATCCAGGGAAGAGAGGCCAGCAGGATGGCGGTGGGGGAATCTGGAGGATTTCTCTTTCAATGCACATGGGGTAGGAGCTAGAAAAAGAAGTCCAAAAAAAGGTCATGAAGTCACTCAGGAGCTGGGGGTGTACCCAAAACCTGTTCCAGTATAGTGTCCAGTGAAGTTGAAGGCAGGTGGAAGGGCATGGACTTATCCTAGACCCAGGTCTTGGGCATGGTCCTGTGAGTGGCTGGTTTTCACTCCCTCCCAGGGTAGGTTAAGGGATGTGCCCAGGTTCCTTCTAAGGAACCAGAGTGAAATGACCTTCTTGGTGAACCTCGTTAAATATTAGAACTCTAGCCCTGGCTGGCGTAGCTCAGTGGATTGAGTGCGGGCTGTGAACCAGGCATCGCAGGTTCGATTCCCAGTCACGGCACATGCCTAGGTTGCAGGCCATGTCCCCCAGCAACCTCACATTGATGTTTCTCTCTCTCTCCCTCTCCCTTTCCTCTCTAAAAATAAATAAATAAAATCTTAAAAAAAATATTAGAACTCTTAGGGAAAGCTGGAAAATGAAAAGATAAAACTGAAATGGAGAAGAAATAAACTAGAGGCCCATTTCTAGCCTCTACTCTTATACTGTTAATACTTTATTAAGTTCATATGTGAGATTTTATATTTTTGCTCTCATAGAGTCATGATTTTGATCATCTAAAATGCCCCCCTTTTAGTCTTTACCTTCTTACTCTTATTTTTCCTTTAGCTATCCTTAAAAAATAAGTTTGCATTCTCTTGTTACCCCCCTGACAGCTCAGATTTCCCGTGGGAATGGTCTACCTGCAGCTCTCAGAGAGTTGGCTATTTACGGATAATGCTTTGGGCACTGGTGAGGCTTGTGAATCTCTTAGAAAAGAAAATTTAAGAAAGGAAGAGTAAGAAAATCAGTATTTGCAAAAGAAATGTAGAAAAATGAAGAGTGTTTAAGTGAGCTTTGTGTATCAAATACATATGCATACTTATTTCAGTCTTCTGGATACCACCACATACATGGCATTTGTTTATAATTTTTCAAGTCATGTTTTTACATTTGAATTTCCCAGTGTGCCTTGCTAGCTGGTTTCCTTTAATGACATGTAGGTTTCACTTTAGTTGGTTTGCTCCAGAACTCCATTATCACTTCCATTTTTTTCCTCTTCTGTCTTAAGAAAGCTAGAGATTGTTGAGGGACCATTAGGTGGCACTACTCCAGGGACTCAGAACTTCCTCAGAGCTCAGCAGAGTTTCCTGGTGGTTTCAGACCATCAGCTGGAAATGCATTTCTTTCCTTGCCCTCCGAATGCATTGTAGTGGAGAAGTAGAAATTAAAACAGAAAACTCTGGGTTTCTCCTGTTAATACTCTCCTTATTCCTTACTACCAAAGGCAGCTGTACAAGATTCTCATTTATACACAGCTACACTATGAAGCAAGAATTCCTGAGGAAATCTACTCTACATGTTAAGCTATGGAAGTAGGTGTATTCTTTTCTTAAATAAAGTCAGTAGGGATTGGGTGTTTTGGATTTAAGCCGGGTTTGTAAGAACTTTTGGACAGTTTCATTGTGATGCCAAAACCAATTAGTCATTAATGAAAGGATATAAAAAAGGAGAAAACATTGATACCATCGTTGGTAGGTTGGTGGGTTGAGGGTCACTTTCTCTCCCTTTGGTGGGAGTGGGAGAGCCCGTGTCACCCAGTGCCACACAGTGCCACCCACTGCCCCTCAGTACCTAGTCCAGTAGCAGCTGCAGACACCCAGCACCCAGGTGTCCTCAGGAGGCGACAATCCTGGGATGTGACTCCAGGCACTGACCCTTTCCCTGCCGGGGTTGCACCAGCTTTCTCTGGACTCTGCCTCTCCTGAATCCCTCAGGGGTGCGCAGGGAGAGTGAATGCACCTAGTGTGATTTGGGTCACTTCAGCTTCACACTGTATCAAGAGCCAAGGAGTCGACCCTTCCTATCAGAAGGAGGGGATTCTATAAAGCCAATACTCTTAAAAGTGCCGGAGGAAGCACTTCACCCGGGGCACCAGTATGAGAACTGACCTTCAGGATGCCCACACCCTCCTAGCTTTGCTGGGAAGTTAGTGGTTCCTTTTCCTGGGTAAGTTTGGTGTTATAATCCCTGTTTCCTCATTCTTTGGAGACAATCCATCCCTCCCCTGTCACTCACAACTCTTTACTTCATCTTCCTAATTTAGATGTTTATGTAGAGTCCTCTCACTACCCTCTAAATCTATGGTGTCTATTTTTGAAATTGAGAAGTGTTTCATGTTCAAGTGAACTCGGAATCCTAGTTTTAATGATGGGAATTTGTATTTTTCTTTGTAGGGATTCTGTCCACAGTTGGAAATGGGTATGTCCTTTATATGTCTTCTAGACGAAAGAAGAAGCTGCGACCTGCAGAAATAATGACGATCAATTTGGCAGTCTGTGATCTGGGGATCTCAGGTAACATAATCATGCTGTTTCTCCTCTGGGGGTTTGAATTGCACCCCATTCTAAAGTTCTCGCTGACTCAGACCTCACCCCCTGCCACCTCCCCACCTTTTCACAAGTTATATTTACAGTTTGTGGTAAGTCCACAAAGTGCTGTCTGACCATTTCTTTAACCTCTGTTGAATCCTTTCTAAGTGCCAGGCATGTTTGATGCTGAGGATACTATTTAGAATAAGACAGGATACCTTAGACACCTCCAAATGTAGTGGGGCTTAATGATTCAGAAAGCAGAAACTCACAAGGAGGCTCTAAGTCTCTGTTTGAGCTCCACTACGTGCCACTTGTCCATATAGAAATTTATTAAAATAAACATCAAGGGGGTTAGGTCTGAAAGGCAAATGATGGGTAAAGACAGTCTGAGACATGAATGCAGGGAGGAGGAAGGGCTGCCTTGTTGTTGACACAGTCAAGTGCAGCTGAGAGACTGACTCAGACAAAGGAAGCTTCTTGACCTTTGATTCTCAAACTTGGCTGCACAAAAATGTCACTTGGAAAACTTTTAAAACAATACTCGTGGCTGAGTTTCATATCCAGCAATTTTCATTGAATTGGTTGAGAATGTCTCCTGGATGTCAGGATATTTGCAATCAGGATTTCCAGATAAGTTTAATGTGAAGCCAAAATTGAAAACTACTTATTTGGCCTCTGGTAACCCATCAACTAGAGGTTGGAATAAATGTCTCTTCAACTGTCCTTCACATATTGACACATATAAGTACGTATGACTTGGGTGAGTCACCTCACACTGCTGTCACCTGTAGCACTCCGGGGCTGCCCAGACACACTCACATGCACCTCTGGAGTCCACATCCTGCTGCTGAACATCCAGTCTTAAGTTACTAGATTTGGGGTGATTGAATTTGAACAACACATATCCCCTGCTCTTTCTGCTAGAATCCTTTTAACAGTTTTCTATCTAAAGCAACCACTTCAAAAATATTTTCTGATTTTATGTCTCTCTTCACAAAGGAATATTTCTGCCACTGCCAGTCTCTGAAAACAAGCCTCTATAATAAGCCTCTCCCTATTTCCCATATAGCAGTGATGTGTTCCTCACTTACTGAGAGTCTGAATGGTGCAGGTTATTTAGAAGGACTACTCAGTATGGACAGACTTAAATAGCATGAACTCTTATGGGAAATACGCATGCACACTGAGAAGGACAGGACATGTCAAGTGCCTTTCTGTGGAAATCAAATGAAACCTAGGGAATTTTTGAGGCAGCAGAAGGGATGCTATTTCCAGTATTGCCATGTGATGGCGGTGTTACAACATGAATGACAGTTTTCCTGGGTCATTTGCTAGCACACTCAGCAGACCCCTGACTCTGTTCTCTCCCTGGTACCGAAGGTAAAAAGTTGGAATGAAACCTGTTATTTCAGCCTCATCTTTTACCATTGATGATACCCAACTGATACTTAAAGCTGAGTCAGAGTAGGCTTGACTAAATATGTCCTTAATTGGTCAGATATATTGAAAACCCTTTCAACTAAGAAAATCCGTTCTAGAATTGCACAAAGCACCTCATTAGTTGAATATGTCTTTAGAGTAATTTGCCAGAATACATTTTCTTTCATGTGATAGCTTTCTCTGATCTAACTCCAACCATTGTTTTTTCAACTTCTGAGTACTACCTCCAATTAACTGTCCCTTTCCAATAAACGTTAAACATTTTATGTCTATATTATTTTTTCTTGGTCAACTATATTCCATTATAAGCACCTTAAATAAGCACAACTATTATTTCTTATTTAAGTATCAATGGCTTGCAACTGCGTGTATGTATTAGAATCACCTAAGGAACTTAAAAAAATAAAAGTACATAGATGCCTGGGCTTACTCCAGAGATATTAAATCAGACTATCTAAGGATTGGAGTCCTAGATGTTGATATTTAAAATAAATCAAAACAATGCAAAACAAAACATAACAAAACAGTACCTTCAGTGATCCAGAATGGCCAAGTTCATTACCATTCTACTAAGCAAAGAAAGGAGAGACATCTACATGACATTGCAGAAGTTCATCAGAAGGTTTGTTCTAGCTCTGGCTGGTGTGGCTCAGTGGATTGAGGGCTGGCCTGCGAACCAAAAGGTTGCCAGTTTGACTCCCAATTAGGGCACATGCCTGGGTTGTTATGGGCCAGGTCCCTAGTAGGGGGGGTGTGAGAGGTAACCACACACTGATGTTTCTCTCCCTCTTTCTCCCTTCCTTGCCCTCTCTCTAAAAATAAATAAATAAATACTAAAGATAAAGAAAAAGAAAAGAAAACTCTGCTTCAGAAAGAATCTTAAAATGGCTTTTACTAATGGATCCCAAGCACAACAGACACCAAATCCACTCCATCCGAGCCACTTTCACTCTTCGTTTTCTGCCCGTAGCATCCGTCTAGCACACACTCACCTCAAGCTTTGAATTTGCTGTTTCCTCTGTGTGGAACATTTTCCTTCTAGGTATTTGCTAGAGTTCTTTTCCACTGATTTAGGCATCTGCCTCAATGTCACACTCTTCCCTGATTCCCTTATGTGAAACAACAGCTTCTGTCTATCCCCTCCCTCTGCCTTAATTTTCTCCACAGCGCTAATCACTGTCTATCATCCCATCACATTGTATTTTACACACAAATTAGTTCTTTCTTTTTTCTGCTCTATTTCAGAAATGAGTTTGTGAGTCTTGGTCTCCACTTTGTTCTCCAGCACCTTGCTCTGTGTCTGTCACATAAGAGGCACTGAATAATTACTTGTTGAATGTGAGCTGTTCTTTTACACTCAGTTTCCTCACTGACAATGGGGTTAGTCTCACTGGGATCAGGAAGCTTGAGGATGAGGGCACACAATCTAGCCGGATGGAGTGTGTCCAGCTGTGTGGACAACTAAAGGAGATACGTGTCCAGCTTTAGAAGGCACTCAAGAAATACGGGTTAACTGACTACACTAACAGGAACTTCTATACATCTTTGTGTACCAAAGTAGGGGAATACCTGGGCGGGGTGGGGAAGGTTACTTGTTGTTTTTCACGCAGTAAGGTCAAAGAACCTTCTTTTGGTAGACAGCTCAGATAGAGGCTTTGAAGAGCTTCTGAGCACATTCCGTTCAGGAGGGCGAAGATTGAATGCAGGGACTGAACGGGGGGTGGTGGAATGCAGAGTGTAAAGTACAAATGCTTCTCCACATAGGATGGGGCTGCAGCCCAATAGACCCATCCTGCATTGAAAAAATCATGAGTCAAAAATGTATTTAATACACTAACCTGCCAAACATTGTGGCTTAGCCTATCTAGTATACCTTAAATAGGCTCAGAACAGTTACATTAGCATATAGGTGGGCAAAGCCATCTAACAAAAAAATCCTATTTTATATTAAAAGGGTTAAATAGCTCATGTAATTTATTATGCATGTCACATTCACACCACCGTAAAGTTGAAAAATTGATAAGTTGAACTACCGTAAGTTGAGGACCATCTGTAGAAGAATATTTTCTAGAAAGTAAACAACAAAAGAGAAACTAACAGAAGCCAAAGAAATAAATAATTTAAATCCCAGAGATCTGGATCTTATTTTAGGTAAATCGAACGTAACATGTGGTAAAATAGCTCTCTCTCGTTTGAATAGGATGTAACTGAACAGTGAGTTGAGGTCGGTGGGCACCTGTGACCTTGACGAATTGTGTGGCGCTCTAGTTGTAGGCAAACCGTTCACGATCATCTCTTGCTTCTGTCACCGCTGGGTGTTTGGCTGGATTGGCTGCCGCTGGTACGGATGGGCTGGATTTTTCTTTGGCTGTGGAAGTCTTATCACCATGACTGCTGTCAGCCTGGATAGATACCTGAAAATCTGCTATTTGTCTTACGGTAAGGAGCAAAGTTTCTCCTTCCCTGATAGTCGGAGCTAGGTAGTTGTCAGAGCTGGTCATATTTACCTCATAGGTAATAAACAAAGATAATGAATATTCTCATTAATACTCAAGAGTATTTTGATTTATAACCAATCTTATTCTAACCAGTGTTTGGAGATTTGAACCTGTGTCAATGTAGGTTTATTTTAAAACTACTTTTATAGGAACGCCTGGTGTTTACTTTTAAAAGTATCATTTCCTCTTTTAAACTGTGTAAGCTTCTACCATCACTTGCCATGCAAACAAAGGAAATAAAATGTGCTGGAAGGATATTAGATCCAGGATGTTTAGCTGGTTCCCACACACTAAGTGTAATGACATGAAAAGATGTTTGTGATCCTCCTGAGCGCTCAGGCCCCCCGTGATTTCGGAGAGGAGGAACTCCAGTGGTCTGCCTCTAAGCCAGAGAGCCACACAGTGTGTCTTGGGGAGAGCACACACACAGAAATGCCGCTCACCGTTCTTTTTGTGGTGTTTGTAGGTAGGTAGAAAGGTGAGTGACCAAGAGAACTGATGAGGGATGAGCCAGCAATTAACAAGTTTTCAGGGCCTGGAGATTTTTTTTTCAATTGATTATTCTACATGTTAAAATAAATTTTTTATTACTTTTACTTCTAGGAGTTCTGGGAATTTATTTAACCCACAAGAGATGCATTTGGGCCCTTAAGTTTAATGTTGAGGACCAAGTGCAGCCAGGTTGCAATATTAGTTCCCTCTGGCTAAAGCTGCTTTGTCTGTCAATATGCCCATCAGAGTGACTGTGACCATGGGGACGGAAGATAACCTGGAGCCTCAGATCGGAAAGACTCTCAGTGTGGTGGAGTTTTCCCCCATGTTTTAAAGTTTACAGTCTCAGACTCCAAGGAAACCACGCGCAGGAAAGGGGCAGATCAGGACCCACCATCTCCCCAGTCCAGCACGTAGTCTTTTTTTTAAAGAGTGCATCTCCTTTTCTAAACAGTTTAAAACTTCCAGTAGAAATAGTGTGGATCAAAATTTCCAATAAAATAAAATATATAAAATTATATGCATTCTGAATAACTTCAGAGTCCAGTTGTCACTATCAAACTGATTCTGGTCCCCTTGGTGACGGAAGGAGCCTTGGTGCCTGAATGCACAATGAAGTGTGTGCATGTTTTACAGACAAGAAGGCGGAAAGTTACACTTCCTGGGGATATTTGAGGGACACAAAACCTTAATGTCTCTGCTTTTTTAATAGTTTCTTAAACTTAGGCTTCATGTCAATTTAAGAGATGATACTCTCCGTCCCTAGTATGAGCTCAGGGTTTAACCCCACATGGGAACTATCGATATTTTCCAGCTGCTTCTAAGATTGAACTTCAATAGGACGGTTTCATCATTTGATCTGACACACAATTAGATCCTCCACACAGTGTCTTAGAATGTTGGAATTAGAAGATCTCTTGGGAATATGTAGACCTTTCTCCCATGTAATGTGATAAACTGTTTGAAGGCATTCCTGACAGACAGCCGTTTGGCCTCTTCTTGTGACCAGTGACGGGGAGCTTACTACTGCACAAGGCAGCCCATTCTCTGATTGGTCTGCTGTCATTGTTACAATGTTATTCCTTATATTAAGACAAAACTGCCTCCCAGTAACCTCCACCCATTGGTCCTAGTTCTGACTTCTGGAGCAACACAGAACCAACCTACTAATCTACTCCCTCCTGTACTTGACAGCCTTTCACCACACTCGAATGTAAGTATAAAACACCTCACCAAGTAATTCTAACCATAAATGCTTGTAAGTATGCCTATGCACATTCCCATAAATATATGTGAGTACTGTGTCAATGTTCTATCTCTTACAATGGATAACCAAGAGCTGACATATACTGTGGCTAACAATTATTGCCCTTACCTGGTTAGGATAAAGAAATTGCATTTTATAACATAAAAAATGTCATGTATGTGAAAAACAGCAACAATAGAGTATACAAACCATCTGTCATATTTCTCGTTAGCACTAAATGAGACAAACCCAGGAGTAAAAATGTATGTTAGTGTAGTTCTTCGTAGCTTGCATTTTTCATTTAACTCTTATCAAAACCTGTAAGTAATATAGTCCACCTTCCTCTATTTAACTCATAAGAACACCAACATTTTGAAAGGTCACATGAAGAAGGTGAAATACTAGAAGTGAGAAGGCCCTTCTGACCTCCCAGACCTCACCTGGCACTAAGCAGAGGCAGGTCTATATGGAAGAAGCAGTTTGGTTTATTTTTAGTGTGTTTTGATATTCTTCCCTGCTACTATAAAACCAGGGCTGTAAGGAGTCACTTCTCCAGCCCTTTCAGTCCAAGGTAATAAGTAGGGTGTGGAAATGAGATAACTCCCCATGTAGGCTGCAGCGCTAGGTGAGGCCAGCCCGTCTTCGGTGGTGGCGTAGGACTTGGTCACTAGTGCTTTAGGTTTTCCGGAGGACTGCACCATTTCTTTGTCCTGGAATTCTCTTTTGGTTAGTGGATACTAGGGCTGAAAATGGAACCCTTTTTTGTTGTTGTTATTGTGTGGAGTTTTCCTGAAAGTATTTTTACAGAATTACTTTTGCAGAACATGATACAATCTACCTAGATTTTCTCCCTCTTCCCCCAGGGCTTTGTGAGCGTGGCTGTTGTGTTAATAACATTTGAAGATTCAGAATCTGCTCTCACCAAGCATAGTCAGCCACTTCAATGTCACACAACTCAGTCGTGATCATGGCCCACCAACCCCCACGTGACAAGTGCTCAGAAAGAAAAATGAAATGAGAGACACTAAAGGTTTTAGGGAGCATGGTCCACATTTTAAAGACACAAGAAATGTCTTAGCATTTCTCACCTCCCCATGGGTGGTCCACTAATATGTGCCTTTATGGGCTTGGTCTACCAGTCGGCTTCTTACATTGGACAGGATCTCAAAGTTATTTCTGGATGCTTTCCCAAGATCTTCCAGTGCCTTCAGCATCTTCTTACTCTTTTACTGTCCCCTTTCTCCAGCTTTTGTCACTTTCCTTTCCCAAGGCTTCCAGATGCCTAGAGGAAACCTTCCCTGTGAAATCACTTCCAATTTTATTCTTTTGGAAAAAGGCCCAGCTCTGGAACTTTTCTCACTTCCCTCCACTCTCCCTCAGGCTTCAGTTCTCTGACCACTTCTCCCAGAAGCCAATGAAATAACTCTTTGGATGTGGAATTTGACATATCGAGGGGAGGTATTCGGGTGGAGAGCAGATTATATCTTGGTAATGCTTTTCTTCTGCCTCCAGGGGTTTGGCTGAAAAGAAAGCACGCCTACATCTGCCTGGCAGTGATCTGGGCCTATGCTTCCTTCTGGACCACCATGCCCTTGGTAGGTCTGGGGGACTACGTTCCAGAGCCCTTTGGAACCTCGTGCACCCTGGACTGGTGGCTGGCCCAGGCCTCAGTAGGGGGTCAGATTTTCATCCTGAACATCCTCTTCTTCTGCCTCTTACTCCCAACGGCGGTGATTGTGTTCTCCTACGTGAAGATCATTGCCAAGGTTAAGTCCTCCTCCAAAGAAGTAGCTCATTTTGACAGTCGTATTCATGGCAGCCACATGCTGGAAATGAAACTGACCAAGGTAACTGCAGTAATAATTTACAGAGGTGGTTTCTAATCATTTAAAACTTCAAAGGGCAGAAAGGATAGGGAATGTTGGAGACTGGGAGAGTCTCTACTGTTTATGTACTTCTGAACTTTGTTATTTTTTATCTAAGCCTTTGTGATATCTCTTTTCTCTGTCTCAGTCTCTGTCTGTCTGTCTCTCTCTCTCTCATTTGCATACACTCACATATACATGCATACGTAGCAATTCTAATATCTACAAAACTTGTACAGTAGATCTACCAGAGGCTTATTCTGGCTACTGAACAGAATATTACTGGTTCTTAAAAATTATTTTAGTAATAAGAATAATAACTTTTATGAATTATAAAATGCTTTGTATAGACTTTGGTGAGCATGATGAGGGCTATTCTATGTTCTCACATTATTTACAGAGTGAGAGCTTACTATGTCTGCTTTCCTATGGAAAACTTAACTCAGGAGTAATTTCTGCAGGTTTGAATCCCTTGGCAAATGCTAGTTTCAGAGCTGGCAGCAATGTAAATGTAGTGGTATAAGAAAAAGAACAGACAATTTGAAAATAAACTAGGATTTTAATTTCATCACTGGCACTTGCCAGGTTTGTGACCCAGAGCTATATACCTTCAAGTCTCTATTTCTTCACTTGTATAACAGAAAGAGTAACATCCACCTTGCTGGGTTGCTGTGGAGATTTCGTGAGATAAAGTACTGTTTCCTGTCTTCTGGTGCATGGGATATGTTAAATAAACCACAGTTCATCCTTTCTCTCATAACTTCTAGGAATTCTGGTAAATCTAAGGCAGCGGTCTTTATACACTTTCATCATGTCTCTCCCTTATGTTGATAATACTTTCAAGCTCATACCATCAACATAAATGACATAGAAGTAATGTCAAACTATGTATTGAATATTAGCTTACCTGACTTTTCATGTTTTTAAAGGTAAAAATAAATGTAGGTGGAAGTTCTGGTATCACAGGCAATCGTGTTGATCAATATCCCACCTTCGGGCATCACCACGGCCTACTTTAAGGACCAGAGGTCTCAGGGACTTACAGTTCACTTAGCAGTCCTTTCTTGACCAGAGATGGTGTCCTAATAAGTCAGAGCCCCTGTCTTAGTGATAGTCCTCTCTCCAAAATGCTGACTTTTTGAAGTTGTGCTAACATCTCTTAGTTGCATGGTATGAGCTAGAGATTCTTTTAAAAAAATTATAGTTGATATGCAATATTGTATTAGTTTCAGTTGTACAACATAATGATTCAACATTTATATTCCTCATGAGATCACCATAAGTTTTGTAACTGTCTGTCACCATACAAAGTTATTATAATATTGACTATTTCCCCTTGCTATATGTTACATCCCCATAACATTATTATTATTATTATTATTATTATTATTATTAATAAATGGAGGTCTGTACCTTTTCTTTGCCTTCACCTTTCCTACCTATCCTAACTACTTTACTCCCTCTGGTCACCATCAGTTTGCTCCCATTGACTTTTACTCCCTGAACTCCGCATGCTGAGTAGGAGGCAATTGAGGGAAGTTTTCATCCTCTAAATCTATACCAATAACCTAAATATAGAGTGTTTTTCATGGACAAAAATACAGATTCAAGAATCATAATCTACTTCTATCTTATAATGGGCTATAAAGTAGGAAAATATATCCATAGGATATATTATCTATAGGAAAATAAGTTATTCATATTCAGCTCTTCTTTAAGCTCTTATGTGTGTGTTTTTTTAATTATCCAAATAAATTAATCCAAGTTAAATATGGGATACATTTAATCCAAATTCTGCCCTGGCTGGTGTGGCTCAGTGGATTGATTCTCAGAGGTCTGAGAATCACAGGATCACTGGTTCAATTCCCAGACAGGGCACATGCCTGGGTTGCAGGCCAGGTCCCCAGTGTGGGGCATGGGAGAGGCAACCACACATTGGTATTTCTCTCCCTCTTTTTCTGCTTCTCTTTGCCTCTGTCTAAAAATAAAATAAATAAAATCTTTTAAAAATATCCAAATTCTATTGCATACCAAGCACTTTCTAGGAACTGGGTGAATGCAACAGTGATAAATTTCCTTTTCAATATTTTATGAAAATATGCCCACGGAAGCCACGGATGTATCTCACACTGGAATGTGGCTTTCAGTTGACCATGCAGCCCTGTGGTCTGGTATACCAGTAAAGTTTCTGAGATGACTTATGACTTTCTCTCTCTTCTTGCCATCCCTCAGTGTTATTGGCCTTGAGATGTTTTGATAGTTTGCCTAGCGTATCCAGATCCTCATACCCACGAGGCCCTTCTCTAGTTTCTCGGAGTCTGTTACTCATTATTCTCTCTCCTGTTTGTTACGTTGCATGACTTGACCGACTCACAGCAGCGTTCATTAATATGCTAGAATCTTGTTTCTTTGTGTGTTCTTGAGGGTGAGCAACTTGTTCAGTCAGTGCTTCTGAAGCTCATTATCCATGTGAGGTGAAGCTCAGCACACATCATTTAATTTGATTTATTATCATTCTCCTTGTCTTGAACTATACAGATTAAATAGCCAGGCTCACCCAGACCAGATTAACTAAAGAAATGTTAAATGGAAAGAGTAGGCACATGTATGTGTATGGTTTTATTTTATGTGTACCTTCTAAAATAAATACTAAATGACATTATATGATACATATCTATATTATAATATTATATATTATTTCTATATTTCATTTATATATGTAAAATCTATATGAAAATGAGCTAAATGCAAATGTTTCTAATTCTTAACATTTAGTGCAAAAAATTTAAGTCAAAATTAAACCTACTTTGAAAAATAAACACAACTTTCTAGTGTGGCATCTTCTGTACTAAATTAAAACTATTTAAAGTTACTCTTTAATTTTGACCTTGATTTTCTGTACTGAATAAAAATAAGTAGAAACAGCCTCATGCTGGGCCATTTCATAGTCATTTTCCTCCATTTAGCTGCCTCTCAGGACTGGCAATTTGCCTGTTTCTTTTGTGCTTCTGATCTGCAGAACAGCCTGGTCTGAAAGCTTATTACTTAAAGGCCACCTCTCAGGATTCTGGGATTAAAATCATTTACCTTTTCTGTGTACTCTAATTATTTCTAGGTGGGTTATTACCTGGGCCTGTATTTTGCCAGTCTGGCCTTGTCAACTTAAAAATTGATGTTTTATTTATAACACCTTCTCCACATTGTAGCTTCCTTCTAATTAATTTAAAAAGTGATTTTGCTAGACTTTTGTAGCAGGCTAGAATTTCATAGACTACAGAAATTGCAGAGGTGTGCTTCCCCCCCCAGAAAAAAACCCTAAAGAAACCAAAGAAAAAAAATACTTTCTATGATTCAGTATAATTTCATATTTATGCCTGCATTTTACCTGGTAAAACAAATAATTTTAAACAATCAGGGTTAATTCATTTGAATCAAAGGTTTTCCTTCTCTTCTTATAACTATGTTTTAGAGATGTCTTTATAATTCCATGGTGCCAGTGGGTGGGGTCCCCTGGTCTGGCTGTTATTTATTGACCCCAGAGTTGCTGAGAGGGTTAAGGTTCCTCTGGTCTCAGTCACCAGTTGTCTTGGATCACTTTGCATCCTTCTTGCCTCAACTGTAAAGCCTCTTTAGATGTGTTAGCAATTCCAGCTACTTCCCCATCCTTCCACTGCAAACCCTCTAGTGGCATCTGGGAATTTGGTTAAGACCCTGGAAAGTGAGGCATAAGTTTTTGTTCTCCTATCTGCAAAGCATTGGGGACCTATTGCTCCCCCAAGCCCACCCTTAGTCCCCCATGCTCAGCTCAGTGGAGCAGCTTTCAGAAGAGCATCTGGAGGTCAGTTACCAGCATCTTTGATGCGACTCCCTCCCTCACTGTGGGGCTGCAAGCTCTTTACCCACACTGCAGTGGGAGAACTGGCTCCTATATCCACATACATCCCTTGAATTGCTCCTATAAGAGTTTAATGTCTTAAGTCCTTCAAGCCTCTGGCTGTGGATAATCAAGTCATTTTAATTCCGCTAAAACTTCTTTTCTCTCAAGCATTTTCTCTCTTGTAAGTTTCCAGTTTCTGTTTTGAAACTCAGAAGCTGAGAAGTGAATGTGTTACTTCTTCGGGTACTTGGGCTCATGAAAAGCTTTACACAATTCAATGAACACTCTTGCTGCTTTAATGAGGGGGGGGGTGGTGGAGTCACAGGAAGGAAGTACCAGAAGAGTAATTTTTGCAAGTATCATTATGCTAATTCTATTAGTAATTCATATTTATTCATTTGACAGACATAGATTATCTATAAAGTTCCAGACCTGTAGTTAGTACCGAGATCCTGTGGGTATCTGGCTTTCTTTAGCTTTCGTGTTTCCTCCAAAGTCTCCCTGACTGCCCATCTGGTTGAAGTCCCTCCCCAGGCCATCAGAGCACTTGGCACATTCACGTCAAGCATCTTGTGTTTGTTGCTCTTTTTTGCGAGACAGTAGGCGCTGTTTGCTGCTGCCCCCCATTGCCTTAAGCCTGCTAAACGGTTAATCAAGATTGCTGTAATGAATACGTAATTGAATAAACTAAGCCTAATTACCTTGATGAGTGTTAAGTGGTCCCTTGACCCCTGGCTCCTGGCTCGAGCCAGCGCCTCCTTCCCTTTTATACCTGAGGAGGCATTTTGTTTTGCCTCGTTTTTTCACTATGATTGTGAAGTCTTTTTAAAACTCAAGCACGGATGTCTGCTTCCCTCAAGTTACTCCTCTCCTTTATTGCTCATGGAGTGTTATTTACCATTGAGGATTCAGATTCAGGAGCGAACCCCCTGTGAAGTCTAAGGGTAGTTTGTGGGAAAGCTGAACTGTATTGCTTTATTTTTAACCTAATTAATGAATTTATTTTCTCTGTTTCTTCTTAGCATAAATGCCACTTCCCAGAGAAGCATTCCAGAATTGAGTTCAGGTCTCTTTATTACATTGTTTTAATGTTGCCTTTACATTTTCTTCTTAGAACTTATCACAATACATATAATTCATTTATAATTGCATACTTGTTACAATATATAACTAATTTACAATGGCATTCTCTTCTCAGAACTTGTCATAATATATAATGAATTTACAATTCCATACTTATGATTATTTCCTCAATGTCTGGTTTTACCACTAGTAATAAGGCCCATGGGATTAACCACTGTATTATTGTGTTTACTTTGTGGCTATTTTTGCTGCTAGAGCACTGAGAAGCCTCACACATAGGTGACATTTATTATTTACTTTAGCTGACAGTGGTTTAACCCCTTTTTGTATCTGGAATTTTTGTGTTGAGGAATTTCTAACATTTTGTGTCTTGCTGAAGAGTGCAGGATGCACAGATTGCCTTTTAATTTAAAAGACATGGAAAGACCAGATATTAAGTTTCTAAGATTCCATTGTGACTAGAGTGCAGCAATGACCGTAGGCTGCAGCCACATCAGCCTGTCTTGGGAACTAGTGACATCAGTTAAAGGGGCAGCAAGATCTCTCACCAGGCCATGGCTACAGCAGCAGTAGTTTCTGCATCAGAACCAGTTCAGGGAATCATTTTGGGCTATCATTTCTGTGTATTTAGCCTCAATTCTAAATCCAGAAGTCCCAGTGAGGCTGGGTCCTAGCCAACATGCTCCTTTGCTGTCTCACTCAGCCAAAGTCAATCTCTGTTGCTTGCCACTCAGGATCTTGACTGATTCACCTTGAGGCAAGTACCTCACCTCTCTGGGCTTTAGTTTTTTTCTCTGTGAAAGGAGGTGTGGGAGGAGAATTAAATGATAACTAAATTACTTTCTAAAACTCTGAGGTTTTATGAAAATGGCTGAATTGGTTAGACTGCGTGAAGGTCTGTGGTAATGGCTCTGACTTCTAAACCCACTGGCCTCTCCACCTTACCTGAGTAGGTGCCCCTGCTAAGTAGCAGCAGCCCCACCTCAAGGGCCTTGGTTCAACACTGATGAACAGTGGACTCTCCCCCGTTTTGTTGAGCAGATACTTATAAATTTATATTTTCTATTTTTAATGCCAGCCGCAGCCTCGTTGGGGAATATTGCGTTCAGTTCTAGACCAAAACTCTAAAGCACAGACGCATGGAACGACATGACCTGATTTACATTCTCTCCTTTCAAACGCGGCTTTGGCTTGTTTATAGAGTAGCAGTATTTTAAGATTTGAGAACATTCCAACTTGGAAGTGCAGAGTTCTTCTTCTGCTGCTTTTTTAAAAGGTTTGAATTAATATTTTCTGCTTGGATCACAACCAGGACTAACATATGGCAGACACACCAAAGCTCTAGCAAGTTTTTCTATATAAGTATATAAAGGAGGGTCTGGGGCAGTTGGCTCTAGCCGTCGTCATTCTGCTGATAATATAGAAAGAAGGAAGACACTCAAACTGGATTTTCTTAAGAGTTATTAAATTACTTACTTTCTTACAAGGGGTGTGAAAGGTTAATATCACCAGCCTTGCTCTTATATAGATAAGGGAACTGGGGGGTCAAAGGAGAGAGGTCATGCCTGTCAAGGTCTCTGCCTTTCTCTAGTCCATTGGTTATATCACTCAGTGACAGGCTGCCCGCCATGTGGAAGATAGTAGTCCTATAACTGGAATTTGCTATTGCATTACTATCTTTTAATATCATTTTTCCCTCCAGTTGGGAGGAAATATATAAACTTTCTAGCTAGACCTGAGACAGACAACCAAATCTTATTATTCCTAAGGTCCTGTCAACTTTATGCTTTCCTGAAGCAGGTAGGGACCCACCCCTTCCCATTCTCTCAATGTAGAGATGTGGTGATCTCTCTTCTCGTGGCCTTCTCATCCCAGACACCGAAAGATATTTCTCATCTGTAGTCTAGCTGCTTCCGTAATGTGACTCAATCTTGATATTGGTGGGGAATTTATTCCATCTCTGTGGTCCTCCTGTTAAGCCCACACTTCCACCTCAATTCCATGTCCTCTTCTCATCTGTCTCACTATTCCAGGTGGCATGCAGCTCCAAATGTTGACTGAGTGTTACTCACATCTGGGCAAAGAGCCTGGTGGAAGGAACTGAAATGGTGGTTCTTAGAGAGTCAGGGGTTCTGTCTCACTCACATTCATTGGTGGAGCTGAGCCATGATTGGAATCCAAACCCCAGAGTACCTCCCTATCAGTGACTGTTCCACAATTCTATACTGTCTCAGAACACAGAGAATACAGGACCTCTCTTTTTGGAAATCTTATTGCTGGAATGGTTCAGGTGTATTGGGTCCCAGAGCAGAGCCTTATATAACTTGGAGAACTTACTTTGAATTCTATTGTTCTATTATTGTTTTAATTGGTTAATGTACTGGACTTGATCAATATGGATAACGTTACATCACACTTGATACAGCCTGAACTGTAGCTTCAACATGGGAATATCTCCTGGTCCTCTGCAGCAAGATGTATTTGAAATGAACTGGGTTGCAGATGTGTGTGATTCTTTTGTATATAGAAGCTAAACAAGTATTCTGTAAATTTCCTCCTACAAAACTGCCTAATATAAGAATTTGAAGTTTTACTGCTTTTACAGTGAACCAAAAGGCAGTGATAAAAGTGAAGTAATTAAGTACTTAGAAGAATAGACAGGTACAGGTGACTGTGTTAGAACTGGTTGACAGATATCTGGCAGAGAAATTCTGGAAAACAAAAATGAGGACACAATTAAAAATGAGGAAAGTCAAGAACCAACTAAGAAAATGATCAAATATGTTGCAAACTGAGTAGAAATTTCTTGGAAAACTGAGTGCAACATGGAAGTTTTGGAAATTTTTGTAGAATATATCTTAAAATAGTTTTAATATTTTAATGTTTAATATTTTGTGGATTATAATTTTAACAGGAGAAGGTTAAAATGAATGTGTCTCAGTTTAATTTTGTATTTACTTCAAAACCATTCATAATATTCTTTAGTACATTTTAAATATAGGATTTTATCACTCTACTTTAAACATTCTTTGTAGTTACTCAATTTAAAGGATTTAGCTTTGGACTTCAGGTCAAAATGGCACCATAGGTAACAGCTCACCTCCTCACACAAACACATCAAAATTACAACTAAATTATGGAATAGACATCACTTGGATCCACCAGAAATCAAGTTAAATGGAAGTCTGAGAACTAAGAATTAAAGAAACCACATCCATACACACTAGTAGTAGGGGTGGAGAGGTGTAACAGGCTGAGCCCACATCCAAGTGTGGTGGAATAAAAATTTGGGAGGGACTGAGGAGTCCCAGCTGTACACTAGGTTCCCTCAACCTAGGGTTCCAGTACCAGGAAGATAAGTCCCCACAACTTCTGCTGCAAAAACCAGTAGGGATTGAGTTGGTAGAGGAAACTTCTGGAGCCCCAAATAGTTCCTCTTAAAGAACCCACACATGGACTCACCTACTCACTCATTCCCTCTGAGCTCCAGCACCAAGATAGTGGCATACAGGGAGGAACTGAAGTACCAGACATCAAGGGGAGAGCTGGGGAACAACTGTCTCCGAAACAGAAAGTCAGGCAGAAGCCATTGTTTCTTTTCTGAACCTTCACCCCACAGAGCCACAGAGCTGACAGGCAGGTGCCATATCTGAGACTCCATCAACCTGGCTAACAGTGTTTGCCCTGCCCTGGAGATCCCCTGAAGTTCCATCTCACCCACCTTACAGGTGTTAACAGTGGCTTTTCCATATGAATGACTCATCTTGGCTCACACTTCACAACTTACTGAACCCTTTCAAATGGGAACAGCTGGCCTCAGTAAGCTCCCAGCCCCCATACCTCTTGCTAAATTGCCTCAGGCCTGCCATTAGCAACAGCCAGCCTAGACTCACAGCTTGGCTTAGCCTGGGAATGTCCAAGCCCAGCACAAGTAGCAGCCATCTCACATGGCTTTATAGCTCAGGCAGGGTGGCCCTGAGCAAAACACAGGTTGGGCATGACCTTGGCCAACATTACTCAGGAAACCCCAGGGCCTGTGCACCCAGTGGAGAGCTGCAGACCACACTGGAGTACCACCATCTCCCTGCACAGCTGATCCTCCGTAGAAGGCAGAGGTTTGTGGTCAGTGGTCGCAGCTAGTCCTTGCAGCTGACTGGCCTGAGTAAATCCCTCCCATTTATCTGCCAACAACAACCAAGGGTCAACTACAAGAGGAGGGTATACTCAGCCCACACAAGGGGCATACCCGAAGTGCCCAGCATGTGTGAAAGGGAAGGCTGTACCACTGGACCTTATAGGACACCTACTACATTAGGCCATGCTACCAAGACAAGGAGTCATAACTCCTCTATCTAATATATAGAAACAAACATAGGGAGGCTGCCAAAATGAGGAGACAAAGAAACATGGCCCAAATGAAAGGAAAGATCAAAACTTCAGAAACAGAACTAAACAAAATGGAGATAAACAATCTATCAGATGCACAGTTCAAAACACTGGTTATAAGATGCTCAAGGGACTTAATAAGGACCTCAACAGCATAAAAAAGATCCAGTTAGAAATGAAGGATACACTAATTGAAATAAAGAAAAGTGCACAGTGAAACAATAGTAGAATGGATGAAGCCAAGAACCTAATCAATGATTTCAAACATATGGAACCAAAAACTAACCAATCAGAACAAGAAGAAGAAAAAATATGAAAAACAAATGAGGATAGTTAGTATAAACAGCCTCTGGGACAACTTTGAACATTCCATCATTCTCATCATAAGGGTGCCAGAAGAAGAAGAGAAAGGGCAAAAAATTGGAAATCTATTTGAAAAAAAATAATAAAAGAAAACTTCCCTAATTTGGTGAAGGAAATAGGCATGCAACTCAAGGAAGCACAAACAAGATGGATATGAAGAGGCCCACTCCAAGGCACATCATAATTAAAATGCCAAAGGTTAAAGATAAAGAGAAAATCTTAAAAGGAACAAGAGAAAAACAGTTAGTTACCTACAGGGGAATTGCCGTGAAACTGTCACTTAATTTCTCAAAAGAAACTTCACAGGCTAGATAGAATTAGCAAGAAATATTCAAAGTCATGAAAAGCAAGAACTTATACCCAAGATTGCTCTACCCAGCAAAGAAACATTTACAGTCGAAGGGCAGACAAAGAACTTCCCAGACAAGAAAATACTAAAGGTTTCATCATCACCAAACCATTATTATAAGAAATGTTAAAGGGACTTATATAAGAAAAAGATCAATACTGTGAACAATAAATTACAATAAATACATATCTGTCACCAATTGAACCTAAAAAACAAACTAAGCAAACAAGAAGAACAGAGACAGAATCATGGATATGGAGAACATTTCGATGGTTGCCAGGTGGGAAAGGGGAATGGAGGAATGTGTGAAGAGGGCAGGGGATTAAGAAGTACAAATTGGTAGTACAGAATAGCCATGGGGATGTAAAGTATGGTGTAGGAAAAGGAGTGGCCAAAGAACTTAAACACTTGATCCATGGACATGAACAATAGTGTGAGGATGGCCTGAGGAAGTGGGGGGTGCTGGGTGGAGGCGGGCAAAGGAGGAAAAATTGGGACAACTGTAACAGCATCACCAGTAAAATGTAATTTTGAAAAAGCATTTAGCTTTATTCTAATCTGAGTAAAACCACATTGATTTATTTGCTGTGTTTAAAACTACAGTGTATTTAATTCTCCTATGTCTTTTTAAAAGGGATAACATAATGTCAGTATTTTAAGCCCTTTCTAATGCCTGTTACACACTCCATAACAATAGAAAATATGTAAAATGTGAAAAATATTGTGAACTAAGTGCTAATCTATTTTTTTGTCAGTGACTTTGGCAGCAACACAGAAAACAGCTTTTAAGATGCTGTGAAACCATCATATGACTTACCGAAGGAGAAATGATGGAGCTGTGTTAAGTTCCAAGACATCTGCTAAAGCTACCTTTATTTATGTAGTTATTGTTTATTTGGGGATTAAGAAAAAAATCCCCTTAGTGTAAACCCAGAGGCCTCCATTCAATTTACCAACAAAATTCACACAGACCAAACCAAACACAGCCTCTCCTGGGTAAGCTTCTGCAGAAAAATGGAAAAACCAGCAAGTGGGAGACCTGCACACGTGCTGTGTGCTTCATTTATGACTGGAAGCACAGGTGAGCATTTTGGCTCAGGACCTTAAAGCAAGTAGCAGGACCCTAAGTCTGAGCTTCAGGATGTGCAGGAGATTTGGGATAATTTGATTCATCTCCTTGGGATTAGATTTTTCTACTTGAAAAATCAAGTGAAATAAATATTATTGGTGTTTTTTTTCCCTGCTGTAGTTAAATTTTAGAGATGAGCCTTGAAATTTTGGGGTGGAATTTTAGAACCTGAGACATGGCAAACACAAGGCCTGAGGGCCCTCTACCTTGTTTTATCCAGCCTGGCACCTCGTTTCTACCGGGCAGTAGTACTGAGCTCCAAGTACTGAGTAGTTACATTTACACAGTCCTAAAATTACATTCGGCCCTTTGCAGGCAACTGAGGAGCTGATGTGGCCCCAGTGAAAATGAGTTTGACGGCCCTGATGTAAGGGGTAATTTCCCAGGCTTCCTTCTTGACACATCCCATACACGTGGGGTTCACAGGGCACACACACTACTGACAAGCTGTTCACAGCTCAAATAGACTGAAGGGTATGGATCATTCCCTGTGCCCAATATTCTGCTCCCACAAAAGCATATTGAAATGCACATGCACACAAATGAGTTTACTGTAGGAAAAACTTACCCAACTGGATTTCTAAAGAAAAAAGAATGTACAAACATTGCTGCTTTAACTTTATTAATAAAATATTTTGTGTCTCATTGCTCATCATTGATTCCTCACACCAGTTTGTCATGACCTTGATGTTGGGAACTATTTTACTTCTTAAATAAGGGAGCAGGGGGAAAGAAGAAGTGGCCCCTGGCCTTAGATAGCTCTATTCTTACATCTTCCCAGGGTTTTAGGGAACTCAAATGTAAAAGGAAGGCACATTTTTCCTAGAGCTTCCAAGTTGGGTCTAGTTATGCTTTTTCTAGTCACATGCCCATCCCCATTGCTACTACTGTAGCCAGGGTCATGTGGTCCTCAGATCAACCAGGGTCATGTGATGCCTGTGATGCAAGTCTATAAAACAGTCTGGAGTAGGAAAGAGAGGCTGGCAATGCTAAGGTACAGGGTATACTGAGAAGAGAAACATAAACACAAACAACAAAACCAGGTATCCACCACACAGAGGACTCATTTGAATGTGGTATCTTCATAGCAGGCCCTTAAATAATCCTTTTTGTTCAATGTCATTTTGTTATCATGTTTATTAGGTGCCAGAGGAATATAACTTACTTATATTAATTACCCTATAGTAAAATCGTTTTGTTATAAATTGTTACACTTAAAGTTGCAGAAACTACTGATGGTGTTATGTGGGACTTACAGGGTTTGCCTTACAGAAAAAATATTCTCGTAGATAACAATTACTGAAGTTAGCATGCTTTCTCTCAATGAGGGCCTGAAATAGCTCAAGCTGAAAATTAAAACAAAAGCTTGGACTTCGTTTGCCAGTGTCCGTACCCTGACTGAGACCTCTCAATTCTTGTGTAGACTGTTGCCTAAAGAAATGTACTAAAAGTAAAGATTCCATGTGGGCAGAGACTGTGTCTGCTTCATTCATTGCATTATCCTCAACATAAAAATACAGGAGATGCTCAATAATACCTATCGATTGGATGCGTAAACAGCAACCTTTCCGCCTCCTGGTTTCCACCTCCTCCATTTCATTTTACAGGCTAATCTTCCTAAGATAGCTCTTGTTATGCCTCCTGCTTAAAACTTACTAGTGCCTGAAAACATAGGGAATCAAGTGCAAGCTCAGTTATTTGTTATATAAAACCCTGAATATATGGATGCTATCTCTTTATCCAGTTTTATCTTCCTTTGTTGCTTTCCCATACACCAAAGTGAATTGCTCACAAGTTCCTACACCAACCTCACATATACCTGTCTACGTCTTTGCTCATGCTGGTCTCACTCCTACTTTATTTCCACTCGCCAGTATGCATGCTGTATGCTACATCCCTTATGAAACTGAATGGGTCCCACAGAATGTAATTTTGTGCTTGTGGCACTTAAATCCTATTCAGCCTAGTACTGTAGTTATTTGTGTTTTAGATGGATGCAATTAAGGCACAGGCTGTACCTCTCACAGCACCTGCTACTGTCTTGCACAAACCACTTCCCAAAAAAGGGTTTGCTGAATTAAAGTGAGATGATGTGTAGGGTCAGGGAGATAGTTACAGGGCACTAATTAAGAGTATATTACTAAGGGCCCTGAATTGCAGGTGATAAGAAACTAGTAAGGATGTTTTAAGCCCTATTTCTAATTATTCTTTGGTCTGAAAATTAAGAGGCCACTAAAATTAATAAAATTTTGTAAGAGAGAAGTGTTTTCTGGAAAAGTCTTGTTCTGTGCAACTGTGCCACTTTGGTTCTCGCTCAATGGATTCTCTTTTCCTCTGTAGCTACTGAATTTCCGTGAACTAATCCTCAAACATAAAAACTTGAGCCAAAAGAAATAATATTTAATAGAAATCTCTGAAGAAGATTCATATTAGAATTTCAAACAAGGGTAGAGTTTCTGTTTCCTGAGGCTAATCTGGGTGATTTAAAGTTTCATCAAGGTGAACTTATTTTCCATCTAATTTTTAAGTGAATGCAGGCTGAGAAATCTCGAAATTGCAGAAACACTGATGTCTTTTTAGCATGATTTCCTGCTCATTGTAGGCACAATCTGACAGTGTTTATAGGGGGTAAACTTTGGGCCTTTGGGTACATTCAATTTCTGGAGCAGAGAATAAATGAGATGTGGTAAGTGGGAAAAAGAATTACCATGACTACTTCTGGCCTAACATTTCAGAATTCCATATGAAATCATTCCTATAGACAAGAGAGATAAAAAGATAATAGACTTTCTTGAGTATAAATAGGCTACCTGCCTTCCTCCCACATCCATCATTTCCACCAGGTGTCTTGATTCTGTTCTCTGTTGCTTCCTCTCACCAGGTGGCCATGTTAATTTGTGCTGGCTTCCTGATTGCCTGGATTCCCTATGCAGTGGTCTCCGTGTGGTCTGCTTTTGGAAGGCCAGACTCCATCCCCATACAACTGTCTGTGGTGCCAACCCTACTTGCAAAATCAGCAGCAATGTACAATCCCATCATTTACCAGGTCATCGATTACAAATTTGCCTGTTGCCAAAGTGGCAGTTTGAGAGAGACCAAGAAGAAATCTTTGGAAGACTTCAGGTAAAATTTCAGAAGCCAGAAATTAGCGATACTCTCTTGTTTCAGAATCCCATAGGGTTCAAGCCACTCTGATATGCTGTCTCCTTAGGGTCGGTGCTTATCACTTAGTGTAAGGAGGGATTTAGTTTCTGTTTCTGAAATCAAGTCATGAGATATGTAGGGGATGATGACAGGAGTAGAGAGTGAGAAATGTAATTCCGTTTTTTAAAATATTTTATTTATTCACTTTTCAATTACAATTTACATTCAATATTATTCTGTGTTAGTTTCAGATGTACAGCATAGTGGTTAGGAGTCCCTCGATGTTTCCAACACCCACCTAATAGTACATAGTTACCAGGATATTATTCATTATATTCCCTATACTCTAGACTATACTTCTGTGACCATTCTGTAACTACCAATTTGTACTGCTTTTCATTATTCTGTTTTTGATTCCAGAGCAACTAGGATAGGAAGTTATGTTCATTTGAACAACCATTATCTGAGACCAAACCCATGTACCTTCAAGACTAGTATTCCACATGGCATCAATCCAAAATTAAGTTCTCACAACAGGAAAGATTCTCTTGTTTGGGACATTTCTACTATTAGCTAAGAGTATGAGATTTGGGCAGGCAAAGACAGGAAAGAAGGGAGGTGACATTTTTACTCTGCAAGGTTCTTCATTTTATTTTTACAAGAGCCCCATGTTATTCTTGCTGTTATCTTTGTCAGATAAAGAAACTGAGATTCAAGGACAGTTGAGGTTAAGTGAGCTGCCAGAAAGTAGCAGAGCAGGTATTTAAATTAAGGTCTATTGGGTTTCAAAACTCATTCCTATTCATACTTGCTGTTTCTACTACACAATGGACAAGTGAATCCGGGGATCCAGCATCATTTTTCCTGAAGACTCAGAGCACGTAAAGAGTTGTGGACTAGGGGTGGCCTTCTGTGTCTACTCAGGGCCAGTCTAGCAGCAGAACATGGAACAAGTACCTGAACTCATGGTCTGAGGTGAGGGCTGTGGAGAAGGCCCTGGATTCTCTGAGCCCACTTTTTCCTTAGTCATTTGAAGCCTGGTTATTTTTCAAAACTATTTTCCTCAATTAAGTAGAGAACAGAAGGGGAAAAGGGTAGAACTAGCTATGAGAAAATGCGGGTTTTCATCTTGTTCTTTCATTGTGCTTAAATGACCAATATTTTGACTTTTTGTTTCCTCACCATATGAGTACAGGATCAAATAAAAAATAATTTAAAAATAGTGCAAATAAAACATATTGCTGTCATCGTTGCTGTGGTACAGAGGAAGAAACACACAATTTGGAGGTGGAAGACCAGTGTTTAAAATGGATTTTGTTATTGCAATGGCTCTATTTGTGGGGGGCAAATTAACTACTTACAGCCCAGGATTGGGATAACTGATGGCCATACTCCTGTTCCTAAATTGTGAGAATTACACCAAGTGCATGTGTGGAAAGGGCTAGGTGACAAATATTACTATCCCCCCCAACACTGTTGGTGGTTAATGACTTTGCTGTTGAATTAGAAAAAATCAAATGCTGAACCAAAATACATCTATTTTGGAAGTAATAACATTTTGCCCTTATCAACTATCAATACTCTATTATGAATATAGGTAAAGAGAATATTTTTAATAGATCATTCATGAGAGAAAATAATGAGTCATCCTCTGAAGGAGATGGGAATTTGGCAGGAATAGCTGAAAGCAAATTTTACCTACCTTGTAATTCTGCCTCACACTGACTCTGTGCTCAGAACATGCACTCACAAGTGTGAGCAGCACATAAATAAATACTCAATACTCAACAACGAAAAGAGAAATTTATGTGGAAGGAAGTGGCTTAAAGCTACAAACTTTTGGAGAAATCACCAGCAAAGAGACAGCTCAGTTCACCTGCTCCCATTAGCCACTTATGTGAAATGTGCCATTGCTTTGCTAGAAGAAGTCAAGGGCTGTTTTCCCTACTCCAGAGTTCCAGCCTTTGGTGGGAACAGCAGGCAGTCATGCTGAAGCACGGAGGAGCCTTAGGTTCTAGAGGTTGGCGCATCCTCAGGGGAGGAATGCTAAAGAGATTTGAGGTTGCAGAGTTTAGAGGGATCTGCTTCACACAGCGGCAGAAGGGGAAGAACTGACCATGAGGGGTTTCTTTATAACATTCCAAAGAGGAAACAATCTCGTTTAACTTTGTTGTGATTAAGGAGCTAAGAAAGTAGGCAAAGTGGAGGCCTGTAGAGTGAGATGAAGAGGCATGAAGCCAGTTTAGAATGGGGCATGTATTACCAGAACAATTAAATCAGATTACTCTCTACTAATTGATATCTGTATTCTTTCCTTTTCTGAGCTCTGAAATGTATTTGCTTTCCATGGAAGACTTCTTGGGAAACAGTTTGATTTCATATAAAAGAGCTAATGTGTTGGATATGAATGAGATTGTGGAAATAAGTTATGAGTAAATGTAACAGTTAATTAAAAGTTAACTTATTTCTTCCCCACCACCCCTGCATTGAGTCTCTTGAGATTTTGCTGGAAGTCGATAAAAAATATGGCCAAGAGCCATTTTTGAAAGGTTGTTATTCACTTCCCCTGCCCAGGGTATCCAGGTGTAGTCTTCTGCATTTCATAAATAGTTTTTCTCCACCTGGCTGTGTGTAAGAGACACCTGGGAAACAGACAACCTAGTGCTGTGTGGACCTTGCCTGCAGAGACTCAGTTTTAATTGGTCTTGATTGGGGCTTAGCTTCAGTTGTTTGATTGTTTAACTCTCCAGATGATTGTCATTTACAGGCATTGTTGAAAGCCAGTGAACTAGAGCCTGGGAAAGAAAATCATTAGTGCAGCTCATGGAGTCATTGGCCTTTCACCTGCCCGCGTAGACACCAATGGTCACCGATTGTAAGGGGCAGGTCAAACACAGTGCTAGGCCATTCTTAGATGGAACAGAAAAGTTCAAAAGACATAGGGTACATAATGAAGGATGAAAACATTTTATATTCCTAAGATTTCAGTAAAGATAAAGAACAAAGCCCTAAATCCCACATTGCTATTGTAATCAAACTTCCCCTAATCACCTTAGTTTTAGTGCTGTCCTTGCAAAAGAATGCTCTTTTAGTAGGTGAATTCCAGGGTCCAGCTGAATGGTAGATAGGTATGCAATGAATTCTGTCCTGGAGGACAGCAAAATCACTAAGACACAGGAAATGTGCCAGGAACAAGTGGCTTGTTTTGGGAAAGCTCTACCCAAGGGTCTTCTTAACTTTGAAAATTCTAAATTTAATTACTACTTTTCATCATTTTAATTTGACTCTTGTACATATAATATTCATGGTAGTCAATGTTTACATGGTGTACATATATGTGTGTATATATAATACATGTTAAATTGCATTTTTCTTCTATATCTAGGCTACACACCATAACCACTGTCAGAGAGTCCTCTGCTGTGCTGGAAATCCATCAAGAGGTATGAAGATGGACACAGCATCACTCATGGACACAATTACTCACTTATTTGCCTCGTCACTGCTGTTAATGTTTGATTGCAAACACACTTTTCTCTTTAGTATATTTTTATATTTGTATACTTTTCTTCTTTTTTCCTTAAGCCAGGATTCACTGGGAAAATTCCAATGGTCAAAAGGAATCTTGATTATAGGATGCTACTTTAAGGAATATTACTGGAAAGAGTCTCCCTGGAATTCTCTTTTTAAAACCTATTGTGACACCAAACAATATGAAGTCTGAGATATTAAGAAAAATGTTTATAAGTTTTCTTTATCAGGGTGTTACTTAATTCCATTGGATCATTACTATTATTTCTTAATGTAGGGCTGAGAGTCAGTTTATGGGGTTCACTGAGGTGGGTGATCATTGGGTCCCTGGCTGCATCCTGGCTTTGACTGGTAGGTGTTTTGATTCCCACAGCCATTCCCTTCTCCTGCTAACAGAGGGTCCCAGTATAATGGTAGAAATTCCACAAAATCGTTGTCTAGGGAAATCAAGTTTGCCTCAAATCCCTGAAAGCTCTCTTGTATCTCAGAATTTAAGAACTAAAGTAATTCCCACTGATGATAATTTTACCTACATGGGTTTTTCTCATTAAATTCTACATACTAATATAGTGGGTATAACAGGTCATTTACCAACTATAATTATTGGAAAAACAAATTTAGAGAAAATAACTATATATATATATATGTGTGCTCTTTCTTTTATTTGTTGCCTTTATTCTTTCTTGTGTTTGTTCTTTATTTTCAACAAATACCTTGTGAAGTTTATGGGTAAAGAGTGACAGATAAGATGAGATAGAATTTCAAAGGCAGATAGATCATTGTCTTTTAAGAGCTAATGAAAGAGCAGGCATGTAAATACTAGGTCCAAATTGGTCTTCAAATCCATGTCTACCTGATCGTCTTTCCTAATCCAAGGAAAGTGCCATTTATTTTGCAATGGTTTTAACTCAAGCCTTAGACAGGTGTTCTCCATGCTCTCCCGCTCAATCCACCCCCTACTGCTCTATGACTCTAAGCTCTGTTAACCAATTCTGATCCTACCATTCTGACCACAGCTGGTGTTAAAAGTAAGAAAGGGAAGAGAGGACCCTTCAATGTCTCTGATAATCTCTCCAATCCTTGCATTCAAGTATTTATAGAGCATAGGACCCTCCCCAAGCTTCAGCCCTTAGTACACAGCACCTTCAGTTTCTTTATGTTTTAGTTTTCTTCAGGGTTAGGGTGGGGATGAGAAATTAGCTGATGTGTAGCAGTGGTTTAAGATTAGTGCTAAATCGATATGTGTATAAAACACACTTCATGATTACAGCAAAAGTAGGACAGTTCTGCCTGTAGTGTGGGGCTGCTTGCCAAAGTCTGGAGAAATGAGGAAGAATTTGTCATGAGACTAGAGAGGCAAGGGAGTTTCAGGCAGAATGTGAAGTACAGAGGTGTGAAAAGTGTGTGTGCCACAGGTGGAGGGGACACAGGCATAGATGGCAAAGCCTCTGCCTGTGCAGCACCCCAGCTTGGTGTCCTTTGGCACCTTGTAAAATGGGGAAATAATAGCTGAGGCAGGATCAGATTCAAGAGGCTTTGTTTATGCTGTTATATGAATTTAACTTTGAACATAATGGAGAGAACCCTGCAGGGTTTTAGGCAGGATAAGGAAGTGATGGGATTTGGAATTTTTAGAAAGACCAGTCTAATGGCAGTGTGGAGGGTGGACTGTCTGGGTAGGGGTGGGGTTCAAGATTAAAAGTTGGAAGACCAGTTAGGTGGCTTCATCAAGAAAGTATAATTTATGAAGGTTTGAATAAAAGCATGGTAATGAAAAATATATGCACTGGTTTAAAATATTTTCAGAAGTAGGAGATCTTGGCAATTGATTGCATGTGAGATGGATGAGTCAAGGATGACAAGGGGACGTCTGCTTAGGGAATAGTGGAGACAATGGTGTCTGCAGAGGGGAAAATGCAGGTAGAAGAGGGGGATGAGGCAGATAATTAATTATATTTGGGATTTGTTGAAAACAAAGAGTCCACAACACAGGTGAAGCTACTTAAAATAGCTAGTTGAAAATAGTCTAAAGTCATACCCAGTGACACCGGGATTATAGAGTTTGTGAGTTAAGCAAGTAAGAAAGCACTGTTAAAGGAGACATGGCTGTTTCAGAAGACCTGAACAAAATAGAGTGAAGGAATTTTTATTTGTTTTGCTTTTGAGGAAGAGATTATGGAAGTAAATGATGGAAGGAAGAAGTATGAAGGAATATTCAAAGTAGTGTCACTTTGTCTAGAAGGTAGAATTTAATAGACATTGTACAGAATTCCCTGAAAGTAGACTATGTTGTTTAAATAGAATGTGTTCTTTAACATACTTTAAAAAAGCACGTGTAGGAAAGGATTAGCATAGTTATGGGGTGTTGTGGGAGGTAGAGTTTTAATACTAGGAGCTATGGGCAAAGATTCAAAAATTAAATTCTGTTTCCAGTTTGAAAAATATTATTTAAAAAGATATCCTCCATGCTGTGGTTCCACATTTTTTGGTAATATTCTGGGAACTGAAGGGTACCAGAATTGTTACCAGGATTGACAGGGAAGGAGAGCGCTGGTCCTTTGGGTAGATGGAGAAAGAAAAGGTTGGTCCTTGACACTGGCTTCAATACACCAGGTTGTCTTTATCATCCAGGGATTTCCAAAGATTTTAGAAAGCTCTATGTAGTCCTCAAACACTTCTAAAAATACAGTGTAAGTTTGCTTTACTTTTTAAAAAAGGGTATATGATATTTGGTGTGCTGGGGAGGTTGTGTGTGAGATGGACTTTAAAACCTTGAGCAGACATTTTTCTTGTCCTCCTTTAGGTTCTTGTATGGGGCCCAGTGCCTGCCATGGGCAGGGTACTCAGAAACTGAATGGTTGAAAGCAAGAGTAGCTCTCAGGGTATGGTTTGGGAGGGGTTTAGAAGCATGTGGTGGAGTAGTAAATAAAGAATGTAAAATCCTAGATCCCTGATTTATTCTGTATTTTAAATTCACATGCTTCTATCAACATCTGTTTAAATATGACTTGTCTTATTAATGAATGAATGGTTATATAAGTTTGTGAAATGGGGATAAAGAATAAAAATGGCCTATTAACTTGAAAGATTGGAATTCAGAATCATAATAAAATCCAAATATATGTTAATTTTTTTCCAAGTAGAGTGAACCAATAGTAATATATGGTAAATGACTTATTTGAGTCTTAGAAATGCAGTTGTTTCAGGATTTCAGCATTATATTTATTTGAACTAAGACAGTAACTAAAATTTTTGTCTCATTTACTTTTCCTCTGAAAAACACATTACCACTTCTTTTTTTTTTTTAAAGACTTTATTTATTTATTTTTAGAGAGGGAAGGGAGGGAGAAAGAGAGAGAGAGAGAAACATCTATGTGCAGTTGTTGGGGGACATGGCCTGCAACCTAGGCATGTGCCCTGACTGGGAATCAAACCTGCGATGCCTGGTTCGCAGCCCACGCTCAATCCACTGAGCTACACCAGCCAGGGCTAATAGTTGCTGAGTCAGCCAGACTTGATCTCAAGTTCAAGCTCTGTCATTTTCCAGCTATGCCAGTGTTGAAGAATTACTTGGTCACTCAGTCATCAGTTGTCCTAGCTGTGATATAGCAACAGCATTACCTCATTAGGATTTTTTTTTGTAATTTGAGTAAAGTTTGTAAGTTTTTTAGGACAGTCCTAGTTCATTGAAAATATACTGTAAATGGAAACTATCATTGTCATCTTTTTGGAAGAACCATATAATTATTCCAAGTGAGTTCTGGAAACTCTTTTTTAAAGGTTGTGGGAGAGTGTTCTTCAAGATGTCTGGTCACCATAGACCTGGAAGTTACTCAAACTAGTTGAGAAAGTGAGAAACACAACCCTAAGCTTCTGTGGGAGTTGCCACTGGTATCTTGGCCACGGAGGGTGGGGGTTGTCTGTGTTAGGAATCACCACCTTGGGAAGAGACTTGCCTCTGTGAACCATGGCCGGGGACTGCTGGTATTTCATGAAACCAAGAGTAGAGCTATACTGTATTCCACTGGGAGTTTTCCTTGGAGGGCAAGGGAACCAGAGTACCTTGTCTGTTTACCTCTAATGGGAGGATTAAGATGGTCAGCCTTTTGTAGATACTTTGCTGAAGTGAGAACCCTATAATTTCCCACCATGGATCTTTGTGGAAATAGAGGCAGAATCAGACATTATTTTTGGAGTTT